>JAAGVU020000127.1:129638-142764 GCA_011763525.2 Mormyrus iriodes
GCTCCGGTCAGCCGCCTCCACAATGGAGGCACGGAACATGGCCCATTCGGACTCAATGTCCCCCGCCTCCCCCGGAACATGGGAGAAGTTCTGCTGGAGGTAGGAGTTGAAAATGTCCCCTAAATAATGTTAGTTTTATTTTAAATGATGAAATCTTTAAAATGATTAAAAAATCTTAGATCGCATCCTTTCACAGTGTGCTTGTTGCATGTGTGTCCACAGTGATGTCACAATATACATGCCCCTCCACCGCCACTGGGGCAAATTCGGATCCCACTTCTTCCGACTCCACTGGCTGGCTGGCTGGATGGATGGATAAACTTGAAGGTTGCTTGTATATATTTGCCAGATAAACAGGTTGATGTCTGCCTCTGTGGGTTAGAACTCATGCGCATTATCAGAATGTCAATGGCTCAGATCTTGTGAAGGGTTAGGGTGATGTTGTTGGGACCCCTATCAAGGCGTTTCACTCTGGTTGCTCCAGGGGCTGTCAGACCCCGATTCTCACTTGTAGGGTACTTTATCAGATGCTTCTGTCAAAATATGTTAATAAAAGAACTTTGTAACCTATTAGTTTGGTATACTGGCATCCTGTTTAGCATGTACCCCTGCAGTGTGCTCATATATTTAAAACGTTTTATTAAGATAAAGTTTATTGATCCCAAAGGGAAAATCCTTAAAACCTGGAAGATGCAGGTATTTACCTGACTACTTCCTGCATGCTAGTTGACTCTACCACTTGGGCTAATCACCCACACAGAACAATTAATTTGGTTATTTATTAAAGACTATTTGTGTGGATCATATTTGACAGTGAGAATACATTTGCTGCAGTGCTGTTTAACTTCATTCGCTCAGAAGTGATTGAAACAGCGGTGCAAGATGCTTCTCAAACTTAAATGATTGATATAAATGATATTGCTACTAAAGAGCCACTAGATGGCAGTATAGTAAAGCATGAAATTCAACTCGGAAACTCCAGTGCCATACGAAGAGATATCAAGACGTATCTGCTCTCTGGATAGATATAGCATCTGTAAGCCTTGTTCCACGGGGACCGAACTGGGTTAGAGAGAATGCAAAAATCTGCAATATGTAGCAGCGTTGGACCACAGTTATACAGCCTTGTTATAGACAGTAAAAGCCAGATGTTACATCCAACAGCAGTTAAGTGACAGAAAAAACATACGTAACAATAATTGTTGCATCACTACTAATACTATAGCAAAAATGAATGTGTTCAAAGTATTAAGACTAGTTTTAGAGACTAAAAAATTTGTAAAGATGTGTTTTCTGATGTCAGTTCATTTATCATTAAAAACAAAGAACATCCATTCAAGAATTTATTTCAAAATGTGCAGAAAAATTATACAATTGTATAGTTGTGTCATTGACTGTGGACCTTAAGTGCTTAGAAAATAAGATTTGGATTGGAATTATAAACAGATTAAAAAGGTAAAAAAAAAAGGTTTATATTTACAACATGCAAACATGACTTCACAGGCTTGCTTTCCGCTGGAGGTTTTCCCAGTCCTGTCCTGCACCCACAGCAGCTTGATGTTCTTCCAACATCTGCCCAGGAAAAGTGCTCACCCAGCGTGTGTTTGCGGCCCCAGCCGAAAGGGTGATATGATGAGAAATGAAGGTGTGGGGACTTCAGCCGTGCGTTAGTCCAAAGCTTTTATGGAAGTCTGGCACCAGAACACAATGTCACAAACCTGCAATGCTTTGTCACTTTTTTACCTTTCCAAAAGGTCTTTGACAGTTCTCATATATACACATTTAAAGGCAGCTCATACCAAAATTATTCTCAGAGATAGTAGGAAAAATTAACCCACAAGCCACATGCAGCTTTTGCTATAAAAATAAACATGCTTTTCATTTGCCCATACCGGTCAGATGGAATGGCTCTCATCGCACACAATGGGGAGGGGGAACCAGGGCAGGACAGGTCCACATTTCAGTGGCCTCCTTCAGTTACTAGGCTGTAATAGCACACTGCCTGCCTCAATAAGACCCTGGAAGAAAGAGCGACGAACATCCAGCCCACAGGGTCAGGTGAGGCCGTTTGTCTTCAAAGAGCTATTTGTAGAGCTGCCTTCTTGACTTAGCTGAAAAAAATGCCTAAGAAAGTCGGTTTTCAGTCAGTTTGTTGGAAAACGTTGCGTATTCAACTTAGGAGAGACTCAGAGCCGTAGATCGATTTAAAAAACAAAAAAAACCTACATTAAATTCAAGGATAATAAACCAAATAGGTTTTGTCAAATAAAGTAGCTTGCAATCCTTCCATTGGCTTTTCAACTTGAAGGTAACGTCAAGTCATGACGAGATTCCAAAGTTCACAAGAACAGAAGTTCACACTCCATGTCATTGGAGTGTCACCCTGACTTTAAATAAGGGGAAAAAGTCTTTTCAATGTGGATTGATGACCAGCGCAAGCCTTGGTCACAAAAACAGACATTTCAAAAGAAAAGGATTCTGTACTCCTTAAATACTGTGTAAATGTGCCTCGTGGCTGGTCAGCGGCCAGCAGAAACGTCGGAAATGAAGTCAAACTCGTTCTGCCCCAACCATAACTCTGGCAGCTCATTAGCCTGATCCAAGCCCAACTCAACCACCAGGGACATGAGGACCTCTTCATCCACAGGGTCAGAATCAAAGATGCTGGGAGACTGGCCTGTGCCAGCAGAGACAGGCTGCCCAGCACCTGCAGTTACTGTGCTGCAGCCCCGGGCGGGCCCTCCACTGGGGGTGGAGGTCACTGTCAGGTTCTGGTAGTGGCTGTTGAGCTTCTGAAGCTGCATGCTGGCCAGCAGGTGAGGCCCAGACTGTAGGCTGAAGGTCTGGGACTTGGGCTGGGAGTGAAGAGTGGATGAGAACTGGACAGTGGCCTTCCCTGGTGCGGAGTAGTGGAGAATGGCTTCACAGTCCTTCATGGTGCAGTTGGACAGCAGCAGAGAGCTCATTGCCCTCAGTGAACCTGGGGAAAACGAGAAGAACCGTGAAGGAGTAAACAGCAGGACCTCAGCACCTTTTTTCAGCTCAATTATTTCACTAAAAGCAAGAACCAAATTTATAAAGGATGGGGTTCCAGGCCTGTTCCCAGGAATCCAGGGGATGTTCATTCTGCCCTCAACTTTCAGGAGCCAATTACTTCAATGATTTAACTAATCTAGCACTCTGCCCATCCATATCAAGGCTGTTAAAGATTCGAAAGGGTATAAGATGTGAAATTATACACAGTTCCGGCAGGATCACGGTTTGGGAGGCCGGACAACAAGTACTGAGTCTTCAGCAGAATTATTGTTAAAAAAAAAAAAAAAAGGCGATCCAATCACAGTTTCCCCCCAAATTACACTTAAAATCTACTTGACTCAAAGAATTTTTAAGTCACCCTTTCCAATACAGGACAAGGCTTACACCCCCACCTCACGCTCATGCCAGAGGGAATTCCTTGAAGTGAGTTAATTGTTTAAGGGTGAGGGCCATTCCTAAGCTTATGTTTGATCATAATCACTGAAGGCTTGCAAGCAGCTGCAATCAGTCTGTTGTGCAACAATCAGCACCAGTCTCTTTTCCAGAAAGCAGCCATGTGCTGCTTTCATACCAAGCTCTGATCTGCATCTCTGTTCATGGACTGTCAGCTTGGACAATTACAGTAGGCACACAGACACAGGTTCTGACAGCCAAATGAAAGCACTCAACAAGGGCTCAACAGCAAAACAACTTTACAGGACTCTACAATTTAAGTATCTGGTTGTGATAAGAAGCCAGGTACACACATCTCTAGTTTTTAAAACACATTTTTCATTTTCAGCTATAAAGCTCTTTTTTCCTACTTTAAATGTATTAGGTACACCAAACGTATCACTGAAGAATTTAATTTCTCTTACGGAGAGTAAATATCTTGAGAAAAGTGCAGCCCTATAACTGAGTATTCGTCACTTTTAGCTTGTTGGTGCGCCGAATGGGCGTTGTGTTTTAATTAATTACCCAGAACATGTGACTTGCAGACGAAACAAGCAGTTAACCATACGATGATAATTGAAATGACTTAAATTAATAAAACTCGTCCTTAATCGCCAGAAACATCATGGAATGAATTAAACTTCTAAAAAAATTGGTTAGATAGAAATGCTCACACGGTCTTATTTTTTTCTATATTAAACCTCTAAGTAGCAAAACTAGTAAGACTAACACATTTTAAAATATAAAATAGTTTGAGCATTTTTAGAATATTGGTAAAATAAATTTTTACTTTGTAGTCTATTATGTCATCTTAACATTATTATTATTGTTTTTAACTAAGCACGTCAAATAGCAATAATAAGGCCCTTTGTCTGGGAAAGAATATTGTCGTTTACTTAAAATAATCAACAAGAAAGATTAAAGCAAAATACCCAAGACATAATTTAGTGGAAACTGTAAGCTCAAGTGATCCATAATGCCAATTTCAACTGACTCTTTCAAAATAAAATCATATTTCTTAACATTTCAATAATCAGTCTATACGTTTCCAAACACAGTACATTAAAACTTACCTGTGCTGTAGGTATCGGGGGGGGGGGGGTTATTAATTCAACATTTAATCTGCAGTACGACACTCTCGACTAACGAGGAAAAAAATAGATTGATTAATGTAGTTAGTGATACATTTAAAATCCGAGGCTTTTTTAAATGAGAAAATTGGGGGGGGGGGCGACGGTGAACTATTCCTCAAGGTATTAACCTGTTTGCATGAGCTACTCCACCTGTCCAGCGCGTTGAATGCTCTCCCCGAAGCGAAGCCGCGGCGTATAGACCATATATACACAGCGACTCCGCACCGAAAAAGCGGCGAGACTCTGGAGGGAACTCGGCAAAACTCGGCGTGGATCGGGCGGAGGATCGGATTCCCCTCCGAGGCTGCTAAGGGTTTCGTGCTTATTGTGTTTTTGCTGGGAAACGCTCTAAATTCCCGCCTTCCCTCTATTTATATATTGTGTCAATTTCGTGCCGCACAATATATTCCGAAAACTGGTAAACCTTAACCATCTTGATAACAGATTTCATATGCATTTTATCGCACTTGGTTCAGGTATACAACGGGATTTTTTTTTCTCCGCAGTTTATATCTATCCGCCATAAAGTGGTTATAACTGGGCAGATGTTCTGTGTTATGAAAAGTCGTTTTTCACCTCATATCGGGCGTCACATTAAAGTTTATTTTCACAAAACCATTAAGAAAAAATACATTATTGACAGATGTCACATATGGGCGTCAATTAATAGAAGCACACAAAAATGATTTTACATTGGCTTGCCTTAGCAATTGAAACATGAAGTTATTTTACACTAAACTAGAATGGAATTTCCTCAAATATCGTAGGAAATTAACAATAAAATATTTGATTGCTGTTTTTAAAATACAGCGTGATCGTTGCTTTGTTATACATGGCATTTGTTCTACCCAGATTTTACTTTACATATTTACTAGTAAGAGGAAAACAGTTACTTCAGTCTACTAACTGGACAACTTTTCCCCAGAAAAGCAATATTAACATATTATCGTACGGCTATAATACGTAACAGAATTCCTGCCACATAGTGCTGTCTTTGGATTTAAACCCCTGTTATAACTAAAATACAGGCATAACTAAGTTTAATTTAAAAATAACAAAACAGCGAAGTGTATAATCGATCGGATATTTTCTAAGAATTAGATTTTTCTGTGGATTTAGGCCAATTTCTTTTTCTATATTTTTCCTTTTTACGAATAACATAAAAACATATCTCCACGGGACTGATTGGTGATAATTAACAGTCGCCCCATTGCCTGGTCATATAAAACAAGCTCGACCACGATTTTGACTGAGGTTTCTAGCCGAAAGCCAAAAGTCCGTCTTTTATTTAATAAATATGTTGCTAACATTCTCAGATCGGTGCCCCGGGGGTAGAAAGCTCACAACAGTAGAGTACTATTTTAAAAAGCACCATATAACCTATAAAATAATGCAATGTTACATGCTGGGTATAAGTGTGCTTTTTGTAGTTTGGGGGGGGCATCGAGTTAATTTTGCGTGAAACCTTACAGGAAGATTCACTATTAGAAGATGTAGCCCCCTCCTGAACGTATCACTGTGACAGGATGGTGGTAGCATCCAGATAAGGATTATTTTATTAATTTTTATTATTATTATTATTTTGCAATTACGTTTTTGTTACCCTTAAACGAGACAGACGCGTTTTTATTGTTTCCCAAATGCCTTTGACGAGATATACGTTTGCAGCCGTTCAGCGACTTCGGTATGACGTTAATTAGTCACAAATGCCCAACACGTGTATCTCTAGGCGCAAAACTTCATTCCTGCCAAAGGCTGGAATCCACATCCTTACACACATCTCCCGGATTCCGTCGGAGTGTTATCTTTAATTACAGCTTACGCGCCTTTTCAACCAGAAAAAAAAAATATTCAGAGACTAATTGTTATAGCTTTCTAAAACGAAATGACTTTTTAAAAGCCACAACATTACATTTATGAATTATCATCCTTAAGAGTATTATCCTGATCAGTGTCCACTGGAAGTTTATGGCGAGTTAATGGTCCACCTTAGTCGGAATGTCAGGCTCAAATACACACACTATTTGCAAGTTAGAGATGCCAGTTACTCAGTTAATCTTTGGAGAGGATGAGACACCCACAGCACAGGTAGACAGTATGACCTCACACAAAGGGCAGACGCACCCACAGCAGTGTTTTTCAGGAGTATTAGCCACACTCTCAGAAAAAAAGGGTCTGCCAATTGTACCCTTAACTGTAGGTAATTGTACCTTTTAAGGTACAGAAATGGACTCTGATGAACATTTTTGTACCATTGGATGTACCTTATTGTTGTTTGTACCTTGGGGATGAGGGTACAGCATCAGTGATAAGCAAAGGTATAAATTTTCCCCCTTTTTCTGAGAATACACTCAGCCACTAGCCTTCTGAAAAAAATGTCTGGATTGTGCATTCTGAATACCTACAGACCCTGCTGGGTTTTTTTCTCTAGTGATTTCTTTGGAAATTTGACCTTAGACTTGTTTATTCATAGGCTAGGGAGGCATTGGTGCGACTCTGGCTGACCAAACGTATCCTATCAAAACTTGAGAAAATGGTTTATGGGAGATGTAGTTCCAGAGTTCAGCCAACCTGTTCATTTTGAAACAAATATTCAATTACTTTTTAAAAAAAAAGTAGTTTGCGTTAACATTGACCTATGATGACAGCATCCAAAATGGGCTCATACTTACCAGTGGCCCAACAGCTAGACATAATGACTCATTTGCTAATTGCAAACGCAGAGTTTTATTAGCAAAGATTTGGCGCCTCCCAACTAAAAATGTCTGGTTGTTAGCACTGTGTGTCCTACTTGTCCATTTAAAAGTCGGCAGAGTTCTTGGTTCAAAAGCTATCAAAGAGGTTCAGTTACCATGTAATATACAACGAACAGCCCATGTATTTGTCCAGATCTTTTGAAACTGGTGAGGAATTACTGCTCTCTGAACTTTCTCCTGTGTTTTCTAAGAACTGAAGGAATGGTGAACCAGGCAAAATGAGCACCCTGGATTTCACATTATAAAAAAAAAATCCCTGGAAACCTCTGAGTAATGTTTTCCAAAGCTCGCCGCTGGTGATCACTTTCACATACTGTGTTCATTATCGTAGCGGTACAGATTTGGCAGTCGGAGCTGGAGCCCTCTCTCAAATGCATTCTTAAGATTCCCAGTAAACAACAAGCAAGAAAAAACAGAGCTGTGTGCATGGAAAATTGTGTAGAATTAATAATGCACACATTCCCCCTACTTCTAATTCTCCACAAAAGCTTTCCATTGGAATATCTGCCAGGATTGACTTTCTACAAACATCACATGTTACTGGAAAACAAATACAGGCTGTATTTGCTAAAGCGGAATCAGGCACTGAGGAATTACGCGCCATCAAAGTGCGTGTTGGAAAGCAATTACGTATCACATTTAAAAAGTGTTAAACGCAGTGCGGTTCTGTAAATCAAGGTTTTCAAAGCCTGCCCAAGTTCTGTTGTCAAAATTTCCACATTACATTTTGCTATCTAAATTGTAATGCTTGATTTAACGCATTATACACATAAAATAGGGTTTCTCCCCATTCCAACCGGTATAGCACCTATTGCAGTTTGCACAACCAATTTCTCAACTCAGTCCTCAGAGACCCCCAGGCAGTCCACAGTACCAGGTATGTGGTGTTCTTCACTATATACTGGGAGTTGAGAAGAAGCAGAAATGTGTGTTGAGAAACACTGGACTAGGCTTATCTGCATTGGCTAAGTGTGAAAATGCTCTTGAGTGGCCGTGATAGTAGTAATGTGTCTGTAGGCATTTGGGACACCTTCTCTGACTCTTAGGAGCAGAGGAAGCCCCATCCTGCAGCAGCTGATTTGGATTCATGGGGCAAAAGTGACCCCCGCCAATCAGAAACACAGTGCATAAACAGCAGCAAAATAACCAGGCTGAAAGTCAGACTGCATCATCACAGGACATGCTAATAAACCTCGCCACTGACTTCAGTATTCGTGGTAGCATGGAACAGTGTGGAGAAACAATTAAAATGTTTAATAGTGCAGTCATTCTGTGTCTCTAATGGAAAATGGACGTGTCTGAAAACCGTCTGCGTTACACACCAGTGGCTTTTTATGTGAAGGAACAGAAGTTCTACCCAGAAGGCCTCAGTGTTCCTACATGCCTCATTTACATCGGCGGTAACTGAAAGGTTGAACCTTTCCGTTTTTTTGTGTCTGTCGTAGAGCTGTCCGGTTTCTCGTTGCCCCCGGGGAATGTGCGTGCCACGCGCCAGCCTGTGTACCAAACCTCCACCCATAATGGCCAGTTTCCACTCTCGCTTCCTAAATCGAGAGCTCTCGGTTCTCTGCTCGCCTGGCAAAGCCGCCTGTGTCCCGCAACCATCCCTCCCCCCGCCAAGCGTCCGCAGACCTCTTCAAAAAGCCATAACTCCTCCACATTTTGATCCTTACCACCAAGTGCAGCTGGCCTGGCCACAGGCAGCAGGCACTGAAAATAAGCAAGATGTCCTCTGTAATAAGGAGGAACCGCTCTCTCTGACTCCCTGCTTCAAGGCCTCAGTCCATCCTGGAGACCCAATGGAGGCAAATGATGCCTAAGTGCTTACAAGACCCAGTTAGCACTGATGCCGTCGTGCTACGTTAGCGCAAGTTAGCTGGGATGACTTTCTACCCAGTCAACGCAGGAAGTCTTTCCAGCAGAGTGATTTAGAGCACTGCAGCATTGGCCCTCATTGGACTCAAAGCGGTGTCCTTGAATCAGTCGCGAGTCTTTATCCCTAACCCGTCTGCTACCTGCTGCCCTGTGAAGAATGTTGCTTTTGGGTGTCCATCAACAAATCTCCAGAACTACAGCAAGCTAAACTTTCCCCAGTCTGTTTTCCAAGGAGTTTGGTCATCAAACACCCTGTCATCCACCCTGCTTGCATCCAGAAGTCTTCATCTAGGAGGAGAGTCAGCATCAACAGCAATCTGCCTCACCATTAGGCCAAATAAAGCATAGCCTCTGGACATACACTCAGTACTGGCCCAGCCCTGAATATCGCTCAAATCTGCTGCCGCTGGGCTGAAATGACACAGAGCGCTAGAACATTCTAATAGCTCTGGATTTCTCTCAGCACTCAAGGCCATCCTGGTACGCAGGAGAAGGACACCAGGCACCAGGGGGTGAGGGCCTGGCTGGCACCACATACTCAGGAGCCAAGATGTCCTTATCTCCAAGGCCTGAGCGTTACCTCAGGGCACTGGGACGATATACACCTCAGATGATCCCTGGACGCGGGTCAGGCTCTATACACACACTCACACATGATTATACATTGTTGGCAATTTAACAACAATAACGGCAACTCCAATCAGCCTTAGAATGTTTTTGAACTATGGGGGGAAACTGGGGTACCCAGAGGAAACCTCACGACAACATGGAGAGAATAATAATAATGCATTTTATTTGTGACACGCATTCCTCACGCCTAGTGTATTTTGCCAGATGGTGCACTAAGTGGGTTCCCTGGGTCATCACGGTCTACATTTGATTAAGCCTTCGCTGAAGCGGGACGGACACTCTGGTCTGAACTTCTGCTCCACTTGTGGTGCATTAATACTTGTTATGGACCATTAGATGAAGTTCTTTTTGCATAATCAAGGAACAGGGCAGCTCACGCGAAAATTTAGGTCTGATCTGCAGTTCAGGCAGATCGTCTTACCTGTACAACCACGTGTTGTGCAACCTGCAACCCATAAACATGTTCTGACAGCTTACCAGAGGTAGTTTTTCATCTAACAAACCACACAGGCTATCATCATCAGCTTTGCAGCATTGCTAGCTAGCCAGAAAACACAGTTGTCTGGTTCAAAATACTTATACTTTTTTAGAATCTTGTTGGCTATCAAGCAGAAAAGAGTGATACCCACCGATCTCAGCCAGAATCTCCCCAGGTTGCATCAGATTCCCGCAGATGTGGCAGGTGGGTGTAATTCATTGCTTGTTGAACGTGATGAGGAGCTTACCGTTTCTCCCTTGGCCCCTCGTTCTCCCGCGTGACGTCTGACTCAGGGTCAAGCACTTTTTTCCTCATTTTTATTCTCCAGGAGGTCGGGATGTTCAAGTACGAATGGCTTCAGACAGTCGGTAGTTTAAGAACTACAAACGATGCTCTTCCCAGCGACTTCCCCGCATCTCCATCTGCGCCATTGGGGGGGGGGGCTCCTCCAAGTCACTTATCCTGTCAGCAGGGTTCTCAAAAAACCACCTCGGCCTAAAATAATCCTGTCATTATTACAGGAGCTTTTTCTAAGGCCCTAAAATTCTGCCAGGCGAAATCGAGCAAACGAAATCTTGGAACTGGTTTGGCGTAACAACAAAACTTAAAAAGTTAACAGAAACAGCAAGGGACATCCTCTGTTTTGACAACTTAAGTGCAAGAAAATGACTTGTAAGCGATGTATCTGACTATGCAGAAGTCACTGGTCCCGCTGTCAGGCTCGGTACACTGCTTGGCATTTTGCTGCCAATTGCTATCTAGTTATCTAATAATTTTTTTATGTCTCCACATTTTAAAATAATCAGCTGCTTGGTGGTAAAATATTACTATAGTTATTATGACTATAAAGTGTGCATTATGCTTAATACCCCTTTTGTGTTTATTGTGACACATTACCATCATTATGCTAAATCACTCATTTAGTGTCTTTATAGACATATAATAAATAAATTTAACAGATCGATAGATCGATCGATTGATTGATTGATTGATTGATTGGTTGGTTGGTTGATTTGGTCTATGATTTCAGTGTTACCCGGAAGTTCGGGCTGAAGTGACTATCCAGGAACAACTAGATGCAACACGGAAAAACTGAGATATTTGCTAAAATACGGGACTACATTCTTATACGTGCAGCACGAAAAAATAGAAATCGCTGCACTGCATACTCAAGAAATCTAAAAGAGGGCTGTGTGTCATCATGCCGACTCCAAATATGGCACAAAATAAGGACATTAATCATGAATTGCATTCTGCTGTGCGACAGCGCTTTCCTTCCTATGATTTGTTAAAAACAAAAAGTCGCATGGTGATGACAAAAGTGAGCCCCGCCCAGGATCGTTAAGTGCGATGTGAGCGGAGACCAGCGGGGAAGAGGCGAGGGGGGCAGTTGTGCTCGGGCATGGTATAGGCCGGCCGGGTCAAGTGTGAGTACACCATGAATCCCTGTGGGTTCTAATATGCCTTCTTCACACCCTGGAAGGTGAAACCTGGAAGTAAGCTAATATACTGACTTCAAACACTGAGTTATAGCCCAAAGTGTAAAACAAGCCATCCATCACAGAAACACTAACGTAACAGCTAAGGACAGTTTTTCCCTTTTCTAAGCAACTATTTATGCCTGATTTACTGACTTCAGTAAACCCATCCATTACCCATGTAATCCGCGACCTGCATTCCTCAAACAATCCCTTTGCCTTTTCCTGACATTTAATGTCATTTGTTCAGTCGTTTGTTTTGACGAAGAGCAGTTTTAAATTTCTGAACTGGAAGTCATATTATTCAAGCTGCCAGACTGAGAGCACTACAGATTTCAGTTATTATCTACACATCTGTGGCTTTGGCTAGCATCCAGACCTTTTCCCGGCCATTTTAAACAGAATGCCTTTCTGATTAATATGGAAGTGGGGTGTATGTTCATGGGAACACTGGACGTGCTGATTTGCCCTCTGCAAATCCCATCCAAGTGGAGGACAGTTGAGTTCCTGTCATGCTCTGGTCACCTGGTATGTGTGTTGGGGGGGGGGGGTTAGGGGCTGGTCAATTCATTCATCATGGAGACACAGTAGTAAACAGAAACTGAGTCAGAGAGTCAGGCACCACCCCCCCCCCCACCCCAAATGATCTTCAGTGCTCTTAGAAGCTAGGCAGGGGCTTATCTAAGTAAATAAAAATGCTGGATTTGAATGTGCCAGTAAAAAAATCCAGCCAGTTTCTACCCACTTATCCTACTCAAGGTCACTGAGGGGCCTTAAACCTACCCCAGGCAACGTAGGACATAAGGTACGGGTACAGCCTGGATGGGATGCCAGCCCATTGCAGGGCACATACTCACACTGTCATACTCTATGGACCATTCAGTGACACCAATTAACCTATCCGCATGTCTTTGGACTGTGGGAACAAACCTGAAGTCCCTGGAGGAAACTTGTATGACACACGGAGAACAGGAAGATGGGATTCAAACCTCTGTCCCTGTGGGTGTGAACCGCCATGACACATCTACTGAAGAAAATATTCCACGATGTCTAGCCTGCAAAGTCACATTTGTTTCTGCTGAGTTTAAAAGCTGTGATTACATTTTCTGTAGACATGATTTAATCAAACAAACACACACACACACATATATATATACATACACACACACACACATATATACACACACATACATATACACACACACACACATATATATATACACACACACACCACACACAGGAATGAAGCTGATCTTGTTAAGCCAGCTCTTCATACAGAAAGCTTCTTTGAAAACAAAGAATCTCCAG
>JAAGVU020000127.1:142864-153472 GCA_011763525.2 Mormyrus iriodes
TATACACACACATACATATACACACACACACACATATATATATACACACACACACATATATATACACATATATACACACACAGACACACATATATATATACACACACACACACATATATATATACACATATACACACACACACATATATACACAGACACACACACACATATATACACACACATACATATACACACACACACACATATATATACACACACACATATATACACACACATATACACAGACACACATATACATATATATATATATATATATATATATATATATATATATATATATATATATATACATACACACACATACACACACATACGCATATATACATTTAAGAAAGGACACTAACAACTGTCTGGTTTCCAGATGATTTCTAGTTAATAAATGAATTCAGCAGAATTTGCTCCACAGTGGCAAAGGCTCTCATGTTATCAGGGAAGAAAAACATGGATTACCCTCGTGTCGCTGTTTAATGCAGTAGTTCAGTATACATATTGGATAAAGAGAAGCCGCGATGAGTTGTTTTTAAGGGAGATATGAGGCTTCGGTTTTGCCTCTCAGTTCGCCAATCGTAAAAGCAGAGCGGACCTCACTGAGAACACCTCTGCTTTTATTTGAACCTATAATTGCACCATACAATCCATGACAAAAAAAAAAAAAACAAAAAACACATACAAGACGGCCTTTCGTCTGAGTGCAGAACAGACTTATTGTTTTTCCAGCGGGCTCCGGAAAACTCCACGCAACCCTAGCTGTGGCGTTTCATTTTGGTGAGAATGTCTGTCTCGCGGGGATTTGTGACTGGGCAATATAACAGGTCGGGTGCAGTTCTTACTGCGCTGTTTGGATCGTCCTGTTTTCATTAGACCACAGGTCCTGTCTCTGACGGCATCCTCTGTGAGGAAATCTCCCCTCTGTCTTTGGGAGCTCTCAGACTTCCTGCCTAAGGTGATTCAGTGGAATCCACCCAGAATGCATAAACTGAACGCAATATATATAGAGAAAGAATCAGACACAGATTGGAATGTGAATATGTACACCAAGGACAGAATGTGAACATCTCACTGGGCATGGCAGTATGTTCTGGATGACAGGGCTGAGGGCCAGATCGGGGCACGTCTAGAGCCAGCGTGATTATAGAGACGCAGGCGTCTTCCTTTCCAATTTGAGGCAAAATGAACGGCATAGAAGAAATTGTTATACAAAAATATGCTTTCTACATTACTATAGATATATATAGTTTTAATGCATTCTGAGCATAAAAATAAATCTGCCCTCTGAGCTTTATGTGGTGACTCGGTGAGTCGGGGAACTGTGCCTGTCATCGGAAGGTTGCTGGTTCACATCCCAGGGTTGGGAGAGTGATGGACCCCCCAGTCACTCCTGTGACTGTCTAAACAGAAATGTATGATGCGTGATAAAGGCTAAATAAATGTAATGTAATATGCATGTACGGTGGTATTTTTATGGCTGTCTTGGCTCGGAAATGTGTCTCTGACCTTAAACATACCATCTCGTGTCTTTCCTCCTTTGGGATACCTTATAAAGAAGCCAGCCAGCCTGCTGGTCAGTAACACACAAAGCGAGCTGGCCAGTCTGGGCATTAAAAGGCATTAAATGTCGTATTCTCTATACGGTGTCCCCTTCTGAAAGGGCCCCTTGTGTCAGGCTTTGTAGCTTTATGTGATAGTTCGACCCCGCCCCGAGAACAGACGGACAGCTGAAGTGTCCAATGGGAATCCCTGCTCAGGCACAAGACGTGTTGTTTCCCCCGGTTACTAGTAAAGACCCCGTCGTTCCTGTGATCCTCAGAAGCACCGCTGGGGTTATATTGTTTTGTTTGCTGCGAATGGACAAACAGACATCAAGGTAGTGGCTGAATGAAGGCAGAGAGGTGGGGGGGGAAGTCTGCCCTTTGATGGACGTGAGGGTGACGCGGGAAGCTGGACGGCCTCTTCACAGGTTGTTGAAAGGAGAGCAGAGATTCAAAGCCGCAGATGTGGGAGACTGGGCCGGCTGGGAACGACACTGTCCTCAAGGCACGTAGGTGTCAGCACAGTTTGTGCCCTTAGGGTCAGGGCCTGTTTGTCAATCCATCACAAGATGCAGTCAGGCGTCTGAGGAACAAACACGTCCTTCTTATCAAGTCGCTTTGAGCTTTTTAAACGGCGGCACCTTGCCCATCTTCCAGGCTGGGCTCCTGCTTTCTGAATGCGCCCCTTTTACGTGACTTTATCTCTTCAGGACCTTTTTAAATACATCAATGTGTCCACATCACCTGATAAATGTATCACGTATGAAGACTTGGGCAGCAGGTTGATGTTGCACTTTGAGATCATTAGACTATGACAGTATTAGATACTACTTATAATGCAAGGTATACATGTGGCAGAAATTCAGCTTTCATAAGCACAAATGAGGTTTATTTCTATATAGAATGATAACACTTTACCTAAGGGGGCACAAATATTAGTAACTCAATTACTACTGAAGTACAAATCACAGATATAGTAGCTACTTGAGATAAAAGATTCGCCATGATTCAATGACAATGATCAAGCATGAGATCAGTATTTAACTTGTGTTTGATGACTTGTTCCTTCAGTAATTCACAAATGTTTACAGTCGTGGAAAAAATTAAGAGACCACTCTATATTTTTAAAAAAATCTGCATTTTTAAATCCTGGTTTAATCCTGGTTCTGCTGGCAGAAGGCTACACTGTGAGGCAGGCTGATTACAGGCCCAAAGTTCCTAAGACAGTAGTACATAAGAACAAGGTGAAGCAGGAGACACTGGGAATGACCAGAAACCAGCCAGGTAGAGGGCAGAAGCGACTTTCTAATGCCAGAGATGATTGTTAATATATCTTATTTTCTTATGAATCGTAAGATGACCTTAAAAAAGAATGGGAAACATTAAGTGCAGGTGTGAAATGTGCTGCTAGGACAGTTCATATTAGGCTCCTAGAAGCAGGACTGACGTCCCATATAGCAAGGAAGACGCGCTTCATTAATGAGAAGCAGGGAAGAGCCAGGCTGCAGTTTGCAAAAAAATATATATTATTCACAGACGCGGTCCCATAAATTGAGAAATGAGTGAAACAGAAAACTGTGCTGTGGTCTCTTAATTTTTTCCACAGCTGTTTATAATTAACTGATATAGGAAGAAATTTAGTAACTGTTTGGGATGCATGATGCGTCACGATTCATTAATGATGAATGAACATGAGATCAGCATGTAACTCAGACTTAGTTTGTGGTTAATTAATACATAAGTAATAGCATAATATTACGTTATTTGTGCCCCGTCAAGTTAAGTGTTACCAGTAGAACAAAGGTATATTCTGCATTTCACTGAACATAAGGATTCCTCAAATCACTGTATCTTAATTAGGTCGGAGGTTATGTGCGGGATAAAGGTTATACTTGGAAAAACAAGAACATCTTTTATTTGCTGTCCCAAAAAAAATCTTACATTACCTCAAAGCCTTTCTTTGTGTTTTTAGAAGGAGTTAGCAGACTGGAGCCTCGTCTGCCCACCCCTCCACGTCTCCTTTCTTGTATAATTATCTTGGAATTTTCAACCTTTCCTCAAAAAAAAGGCCCAATTTGGAATAAAGCTTGCATTAGGTTCTCCAGAAAATATGTGAAGGTAGGGAGGAATACAAGGTGCCCTATGTCTGTCTGTAGGGACAAAGTCTCGTATTGTTAGGCTTCCCGTTAAGCACCTGAGAACAAGCCACTTTATTGAGGCGCTCGGACATCTCTGATTAGGGGGATGACTCAGCAAAGCCAGGGGGCGCTATAGAGCTGAAAGGGGAGCCACTGCAGATCTTCATCTGCTGGTGCCCGCTTGGCACAGCGGGACCTGGTCAGGCACTGCCCCGCTCAACCTGGGGTGAAGCTGGCAGGCGAGGCAACTGTGTGGAACGGGGGGGAGGGGGGGGCGCTATGTCTGCAAGGGCCTCTTTGTACGTGACCAATTTGTACTTTTCATCTCTTTGAATGAAGCATCTGAAGAGGAGAGTTGAAGCAATAGGGCCAGAATCACGGCGCATACCATGTCAGGCAGGATGGGGGGGGGTCAGGAGATGGTGAAAGTGATGAGTATAGAGAACCGCACAGGTTACAGGTACTGTGCCTTTGTTTTCATCAAGTTCATGTAGCTCAGAAGTTTCCAATGAATCTCAATATCAAGAGCGTAGGTTTAATTTCGACACTGGCATGGACCAAATCTGCCCGAACCCCCGCCCTCCTAAGCACCCATGGTACTCCCACAATATTAATAGGGACTTGTCCCTACTGTCCATACAAAATACACGCCCATGTTGGCCATCAAACAGTGACATCATGGTAAGATGTGGCGCATGAGATGCCCAGCAGACTCAGCCGTCTGTTTACGGGTCAGCTCTATCACACGAGTCACTAACAGCGTAACAGCACAGACCGTCTGAAAGACACAGAGGGCTTAAATGCTGTGAAGCTGTGAATATTCCTGAGTGGGGACTGAAGACGAGGAGAGACGGTCTGCAGAGAAAGCAGGGATGGGCCTGGGGAGTCCCAGCCGGAGATAGACGGGGGGAAAATGCTGAGGAAGATGGACCTTTGTTAATGGCCCTAAGGGGGGTGCTTTGGAATGGGGTGAAATAATGTGTTTGTTTATCCTGCAGCAAACAGCAGGACCGGATGAAGTGCTGTGGAATACATTATATTAGCAGACACTGTTATCCAATTGGGAGATGGGGACTCGATGATGAAATAACAGTACAAATGTAGAGATTTGAACCACTGACTTTCGTTTTACATTGACCTATCATTACATTGACCTTGTCATTGTCCTAACCCACTGAGCCACACACTACCCCCAAGCAATGTATCTGTATGCGTGTCTGTTGATGAGCAGATCTAGACAGAACATTTAAAACCACAAATACAGCCACAATTGGACCTATTTCTTAGTGTAATGGTAAGAAAAGCAATTGTCTGCAATACAGGTCTTGCAGATCTCGATGCCTGTGAAAGTGGGGAATCCTCAGACTGTGTGCATGTGTGTTTGGGGGGGGGGGTCATGTATATATTACATTGTGGGGTCCATTTTATGAAAATCTGTGTCTGCAGTCAGCCATCCATTTTATGTAACCACATGTCCTATTCAGGGTTATGGGGGGGTCCGGAGCCTCTGAGCACAAGTCAGGGAACAACCCAGGATGGGATGCCAGCCCATGACAGGACACACTCACACAGACATATTTGGTCATTCCAAGTAACCTCAGCATGCTTTTGGACTGTGGGGGAAAGCCAAAGTATCTGGAGGAAACCCCACTATGACACAGGGAGAACATGCAAACTCCACACACAGAGCCATGATAGAGACTCAAACTCTCATCCCAGAGATGTGAGCTGACAGTGCTAAGCACTGCACCACCAGGCTGGCAAGTAAAAAAGAAACTAAAAATGCTCAAAGTCTTGTATTTTGTTTGGTTACTTATGGTTAAGGTTAGGGCTGGGTAGGGGTTAAGGTTATCATAGTTGGGATTAGGGTTTTGCCCATAGAAATGAATGGACGATCCCACAAAGATATGAGTACAAACGTACACGTGTGTGTATGTAAAGGGAAAGCCTAGTTGTGTTAGTGCTACGTTAAGCAACACCTTCAAATCAGCAACCCCCCCCCCGAAACACACACACACCAAATATTACACATTTTACCTGCACATCAGCTCCATATAAAAGCCTCATAGACTGTTTTAAATAAGAAGTCCCTGAGTAAAAAACCAATGGAGTCAGACGGGAGGGAAGGCTGGGGGTGGGGGGGGACGGCTGGGGGTGGGGGTGGCGTCTGGCAAATGAATGAGATTTTTGTTACAAAGCTGAGAGGTGCTTCGAAAGGGACGGCCCAGAGCCGGGAGATGAAAGGCAAGGGCACCTGTAAGGGCGCAGTGACTCCCCAAAGCGTAGAAACATGACCTGCCGCAGAAGGGCCGTGTAGTGAGGGCCTCTCTGTTCCTGCTAAATAATGGACAATAATGGAAGAAGTAAGGAATCATCGGGGCCAATAAAAGTCTCATTTCAGCATGGTTACCGCGTTCTAGCTCGGTGATTTAAATGTGCAATAAAATGTAACTGGGTGTTATCGCACGGTTTCAAAATTCATATTCATTAATCACAATCACAGATTTCTGAATCTAATTACTAAACACATATGTATATCAAAATAACCCCTTAAAAATACTTTTTTCTCTGTTAGACTTTAAATCTTTGCAAAAAATGTAAACTTACTCTCCTGCTATGGAACACACTCATCTATTATCCTCCCTTGGTCTGAACATTAAAAATGTGTCCATATTCAGGTGCACCAACTCATGAAGTGTTGCCCTGATTAAAACAAGATTATGTGATTTTTTCACTGACAGAGGCCACTGTGCTCCTGGGAACCTTCCTGGGAAGTTCCTTGGACTCCATGTCTTGGTTCTTGGTTACTTTGCCACACACTGTAGCTGTGTCTGAACTTAGGGGCTGTACCCTTTGAAAGATGTGGTCTATGAAGGCATAGCCTTTATTGGCTGAGTCCTTCGAAGGTCGATCAGAAAGCACTATTAAATGGGATGGTCTGGCCTACAGATAATTTCCTATTTGTATCACCAGCTGTTCCTGCCCTTACCCCTGAGTCACAAAGGGCCTCTCCTATCGCTTAGACGGGACACACCCACTTTAACTCAGCGCAATGAATCTTGGGATATGTTGGGCTGTGAAAGATCCATCGGGTGGATCCTTTGCAACTCTGCAAAAGGAGGATGCATTTCTAGAGGCATCTGAAGAAGCCACTGTGATGCACTTAGTCTTGAAGGGTGCAGCCCCTGCATTCTGACACAACCTGTGAGCTGTGTGATCTTATGAAGGCAGGTGTGTGCCTTTCTCAGTTATGCTCCATCAAGTTCATTTCAGGTGGACTACAAAAAAAATCTACTAACTTCTCAAAAATGACAAAAAAACCCACGAGGAGCTCAGTTTAGACTGTCATGGTAAACGATTTAAATACTTTAAGTAAATGGTTGTGTTTTTTTATAACAAAAACTGAAAAAATGCATAATGACTTATTGTGTTCCAGTACAACAAGTCGGAAAACCATTTAATGATACCAGTTCTAGCCAGGTTCATTGTTAGCCCTTGTTAGCAATACCAGTTAATAACAACGCATTATGCAGTATTTTACCGCAGCAACATGTCCACAGACAGCGGTTGGACAGTACTGCGTGTATGACTGATTTAATGAGTCACAAATAAGACGTGAATGCTAATAATCAGTATATAACTACAACTTCCACTTCTGTTGATGAAAGGCACGGCTATGTTGAATTCTGTGGTCTGGGTTGTGTAAATTCTTCCGACTTTCCGAGTTGGAATTCCGACTTCGGGGGGTGTACCAGTTGAAATTTACGACTAGGAGCTCAGAAATTCCGACTTCCCAGTTCAAAATGGAACACAGCATTAATTCATCCTGTAAAGAAAAGTAATCTAGTTTGCTCTCATGGTCAGATATAAGATAATATGGTAATTTACATTACAGCAGCATGTCTGCTGTTTGCATTTTCAGCGACAGTTTTCAGGACAGACAAAGTTGCCCCCCGTCCCACCTGTAATGGACTATTCTACTTTGAGACGTAACACTACCCAGCTTTCTTTTAACGCTGGAGCACGAAGTGGCCAATGGAAGAAGAAAATGGTGCAGTGATATAAGACCAACATTATATCTCCTGTGTCTTTGATACCATCCCACTAGAGTGGTAGAAAAAATTGATTAGCATTTTGTTGATGTTACATTGTACTTAATTGTACTTAATCTCATTTCTCTTTCAGCTCCAACCAGCCTGTTGAGTATAACGAGTCACAGAGCGCTCAACTGGTTGGTCAAGGCAAAATCCTGGTCTGGATTTTTACTTTCTAGACGAGAAATGTCCACCTCTGTTCTTTAGATAGGATAGTAAACCTGCTGGATACCAGCAATCCGGGATCAGGGCTGCCTACCCCTAGGATTGATTATCCTAGGCTATAGCCCAGCACCCCATCTCAAGAAAAATAGAGTGATCCGCAGGTACAACCCCCCCATCCTGTGCGCTGGTTAGTGGATTATTGACGTTGCATAGCTTTTAATCTGCTATCGGCTCCAAAACCAGGCTGAAGTAGCCACTTGGGGGGCCACTAGTCATGTCAGGCCCCAAGAAAAGTTCATTTGTTCTTGGATTCAAGCATTAGCATACAAAACCTCATCAAATGAACTAATTAAGTAATTAGTTAAATGTTTAATCATTCAACTAAGTTGATTAATTTAGTGATCTGGTGGTGAAATGTAATGATGATGTGGAATGAGTGGGGTGCCCCTGAGGAGAAGTTTGGGCACCAACAACCGGAGGCTGCTTTCCAACAGACCCGAAAAGCAATATTTTCACCATGGAACTGAGGCTGAAGTATTTCTTTAGAAAAAGCATCGCACAGGCAAGCAAAAACATGCAAAAAATCTCACATGGATTCCTAAACAGTCAACATATTTCAACAAATGCTCGTGTAGAGAAGTTAAGTAATTATTAATTAATAATTATGTTCATCCAGTACAGGAAAAGCACTTCTTGCAGGGGCCTTATTACATGAAACAAAGGTGGCAGAATGTCTCACGATGTCCATTATTAGATGGGGAGAGGGTGACAAATGACATCACCGCCATTTCTGTCACCTAAATCGTTCTGTTCTGTTTAAAATAACACCTCAGGACCAGTACTATTACATTTCCTCGTTTTGCTTTATCGAAACCAATCGAAATATTCATCCAACCATTAGGATAAAAGCAGATAATGAGGGTAGCAATGAATTTGCATAATTTTAATTTATGCCTTGTGTGTGTGTCAACAATCCTGTGGGAAGTCATGAGGAAGCGATGATGTCATGATGGCTGGGACCTTTTAATGGATCATGAAGCGACCAGTGTGCGTGACCCTCCCCACAGACTCCGGCACACACACACGTGCAGGGAGCTGCATGCTGCAGAGGGCGCCACCTAGAGGAAGACAGAGGCCTTGCCTGGAGGCAGACCTGCTAACACCTGTCCTGTAGGACACTGACCACTGACCTTGCCATAAATTGCATAAAATGGAGTAAATCTGCAATTCATTGACTTCAAAAAATCTAACCGTTCTGCAATATCTTAATAGTCACTGGCGCATGGTTTAGGGTTATTTATGGAATAAATGTGAATGTGAGCAGCTAAGAGCTCAGTCCCCCTAACTAACTGCAGCAGGAATCAATGCACAAACACTGGACTGGCCATCAGGCTCTGCCTCATTGCCAAAATACAGCGTGTTAGAGGCGATAAAACTGAACTCAATGCGATATAAAGGCATAATATGTTAGAACAATGACAGGGAAGACAGGGCCTGAAGCAGCACTGTGGGTTACTGAAAGTGCCAGAGAACTATATATATATAACAGATATTAAACTCAAGTGTATTTCAACAGGCCCCCTGTAACCTTTATGTTCGTTTTGAGGTCACATCGTAGTAGAAAGGTCCCGTAAACACTCACAGACACACTCATAGATACACTCACACTCACAGATGCACACACAGACACACACTCACAGATCCACTCACAGATACACTCACACTCACAGATACACACAGGCACACACTCACATACACACACTCACAGACACACACTCACAGATACTCACAGACACACACTCACAGATACTCACAGACACACACTCAGAGACACAAACACACTCATAGATTCACAGATACAGACTCACAGACAGACACTCAAAGACACATGCACACAAACACTCACAGACACAAAAATAGACAGACAGACACACACACACACAAAGAGTCTCTTGTTACTTTTCAATACTTTTATCTGACGTGGCTTAATTATGGCTAGAATTATAAGGTAGTTTAAAAGCAGTTGCCAAAATGAAGGCGACGTGGTTTTACCCACAGCACAGTTTTTCAAGACTCTTCTGTTCCTTTGCAGGATGTGATATTATCTGCACTGGAATGCTACCCCACAGAAGCATCCAGAATGTTACTCCCCTGTCTGAATTCAGCTTAGACCTTCCCTCTTCGAGCTCCTGGGCCTCTCCATGTCATCAGGACTGAGCAGATACCAGTGGGTCAGGACAGGACCACCTCTAGCGGCTACAGGGCCGATTAACACTCACCAGTCACCTCCGGCACAAACAATGTTTACTGGGGGCCCAAAGTTCAGGGAAACCAAATCGTTACCATATGCATGCATTTCACCGGCTATGCATTATGTCCATAGGTGTAGAAAAGGGATAAGACCACCCCCCACCCCCCAATTGGTGCTGCAATAGTATCAAATTGTTTTACACAGTCTGCAGAAAGTGGTCAAACCACTCCAGTCATTTTAAAATAGATATATTGATTCTTTTTTAACAGCAGTACCCACTTTTAGGAATTGTTGCAATTTGGAGAAAACACGCTGTGTGTGGTGGTATAGCAACAGATGCGGCCTGTTACAGGAGACACACTGTATGTGGTGGTATAGCAGCAGATGCGGCCTGTTACAGGAGACACACT
>JAAGVU020000127.1:154517-167961 GCA_011763525.2 Mormyrus iriodes
GGAGACACACTGTATGTGGTGGTATAGCAGCAGATGCGGCCTGTTACAGGAGACACACTGTATGTGGTGGTATAGCAGCAGATGCGGCCTGTTACAGGAGACACACTGTATGTGGTGATATAGCAGCAGATGCGGCCTGTTACAGGAGACACACTGTATGTGGTGGTATAGCAGCAGATGCGGCCTGTTACAGGAGACACACTGTATGTGGTGGTATAGCAGCAGATGCTGCCTGTTACAGGTGACACACTGTATGTGTTGTTATGGCAGCCTGAACTCTGTGTACCCCTGGTGCTCCCTGTCCGACTCCTTCCCTCTCTCCTCCTCCCTCCAGGTCTCCTGAGCTCCTCTGCTTCCTGCTTGCTCGGCTTGGCTCCCCTGGCACCTGCTGGGCTCCTCCGGCCAGCAAATCCACACCCTCTGCGATGCGCCTCTGTTCCGAAGTCGAACACCTTCTTTGTTGCATGTGGTGCTCTGTTTGAGGAGAGCCAAACATGAGGCTTGGCCCCGGAACAAAGGTCCTTTAGAAATAGACTTTTAGACGCTCTCTCTCTCCTCTGCAGGTCTGCACAGGCTGTCTGCCCTGTCCAGTTTGGCCTTCAGACTTTTTCATTCTGTCTTAATCAAATGTACAAACGTAATATTTACCTCAATGGATCTGGAAATCATCTGTTATGCATGTCAAGTCACTATCATAAAATAAACATGGATGTAGACAGAAGCCACACTTTGCAAGTACAGGGACTTGAATATGCCAAAAATTTACATTAACAAAGAGTCAAGCAATAGATCAAAGTAATAAAACAACGTTTACTTGTGCATTATAAGAAAATATTCACTGGTTAAACCCTGATCTTCTCTCAGACAGCAATGATATATTAACCAGGTAATCCAGTTTATCTTGATTTCAAAAAAGAGATCCTAGAGGATAAAAGTTCTAGTCAGTTCTTCTCGAAGATAAATATCTCTTCTCTCAGGTTCCCTAATTTATAGAGTTAATAGAATTCCTCAGGACAGACTTTCCATGGCTGGGGTCACTTTCATCCACCATAGACGGTGTAATTCGGGATTGACTAGGAGACTCTTAGCAAAAAAGGCACTTTCTGACTGGTTTGTATGTAAATAATGCAGCCAGGTTATAAATAACGGAGCTGATCTATCAGTCATATAAATATTCACGTCGAGCAGCTGAGACTCCCAGTGCCAGTAAAATGCCTTCCACTGATCACACACAAACCTCCCAACCCCCACCAGCTTGATTCCTGACATCTGTTGGCTCTTCTGACCTGGTTCAGTTGTCCGCCCCTCTCCAGCTCGCCGTGCCTTTGAGTCGATGAAGATCTTACCTTTCTCCTTTATAGGCTGCGTGTTTATTTATTGACATGGACAGCAATCACAGTCCACACTGTATAATCATCTGCTTTTCATTTGGTTTCATTAGCATGGTAATTGCTTGCACCAGAATGTCCTGCTCGTCTTTGTCTGCGATAATATGCTGTTTGCCATAATTATATTCGATTGTCTTTCCAGCAGTGGCTCAGCGGGTAAAACTGTCTGTCTCTGCTGAGCCTCGCTGCAGGTTGCATGTTCTCCCCACGTCCAGTGTCCGCCTGCAGTTACTTTAATCGGCACCCCTAAAGTCCCTGCAGCCTGAACGCATACATGCCCCTTGAAGGACTGCCAAGCTGCCCAGGGTGCATCCCAGCCTTTCGCCCTGGGATAGGCTCCAGGTGCCCTGTGACCCCGACTAGGGTAAACTCCTGGGACATAGATTGAAATACCGCTTGGTTAAAAACACTACATTTTCTCTATATCTGCTGTACATGTAGACAGACATGCCCAAACAAGCCTTGCATGACCAGTTATAATGAGGAAACTCAATTCTCAAATTCTATGGTTCTGGGAAAATGGCAACAAATCCACATGCCGAATGAGTCAATTAAAGTTATACTGCCACCTACTGGTACATGTTTTAGGTCAGGATTCCTGCTGCAATTTTTTTTTTTTTTTAAGGTAAAGGTTTCTGTCTTATGAAATACTAGTATTTTGGTTTGGTTAAGTATCATTGACATATCCTCCAACAATTTCAGTATCGAAATATCAGACTCTAATATTAACTTTGTTATTATAGCTAAAATCTATAAGCAAGAAAACAAATGTAACTGTAGTGCAACTTTTCTGTGCAAATCCAGGTTTATAGTCTCAGGTTGTGTTCTGGACCAATAAAGTTGGGTTTGTTTGCCTTTGATATGGGAGCCATGTAAAGCAGAACATCCGTACCAGTAAGGCAGCCCAGTTTATAAAGTCAGAAACCAAAAAAGGCATGAGAAACAATCTTGGCCCAAGACCCGCATGAGTCCCGCATGATTTATTTCACATCGGTAATTCCATCCTGCGATCCATTTTCCTTAACAAAAGAAACTCTTACTGTAAGCTCACACAATCAGTCCAGTCTGTACCAAATGATCATTCATGATAAATGAACAATCCAGTATAACTGGGCAGATTTTGCACTAAGTCCCAATAGTTGCTATTTAGGAGATGTAGCTCACTTTGACACCGGGATAAATCACAAAAGCAGGGGAATTCAGGACATTACGATCATGAAGGCTTAGACATTTCACTGCAAATTGTGCAAAATTGTTCCAAAATCCATTTCTTGAATTGCTCCCTCCAGGTCCCATAGGCCCCTCCCCCCAGATGGCAACACCACATCCGCCAGGTCTGGCACCAGCCGCCTGCTTGGTGTCACCGGGCGACGTAACATACCCTAGGATCATGGAGGCACAATAACCCCCCCACCATGATAAGTTAGTGATGCACGGAAGAGCAGTGCTCACTCGATAGCAACCGGAAGCCCTACGGTCACCAGGACTCTGCCCCAACCCGGCGAACAGGAACCGTTTGGTTGTCCAGGCCCCCGGCCACACGCAGCTGTTGCAGCAGGGTGAGGATTCAGATCACGCTTCGCACCAGTGTTAATTTAATCCATTCACTCTGAATAATCCATTCTTCTACCTGACCACCAATTTCATCCAGAGCTTTGAAAGAAATTAAGTGTGTGACAATAATACTTTGACACCAGAGATGGAAAGTTGACCTACTAGTTAACTAGTAGAAAAGCACTGCCCATGATCTCTAGGTACAGGAAACAAACTTAGCCCAGGGCTAAAGATTAGCATGGGGAGGTGCTTATTGAAAGGAGCCAGCTATGGTGCTTTGGGCCTCTATCTAGGATGCTTCTTAGATGGCTCCCTGGGGAGGCGTTTCGGGCATGTCCAACTGGGAGGAGGCCCCGGGGCAGACCCAGGACACGCTGGAGAGGTTAAATCTCTTGGCTAGCTTGGGAACGCCTTGGGATTCCCCTGGAGGAGCTGGAGGAGGTGGCTGGCAAGAGGGAAGTCTGGACATTCCTGCTTAGACTGCTGCCCCCGTGACCTGATTATGACCCCGGATATGCTTTGGACAATGGAAGGATGGAGAGATGGATGGAGTGCTTATGGAATGAAAAATGACTCACAAAAACACAACTTGCGACAGGCATCTACAGTTTAATTTAACATCTGTTAATTTAACATCTGTTCAAAGCTATTCACCAAACATGCTGGCTTTGCGAAATGCCATCCATCTATTTTCTGTAATCGCTTATCCTATACAGGGTCGCAAGGTGTCTGTCCTGGAGGTTACGGACGCAAGTCAGAGAACAGCCCAGGAGGGGGCGCCAACCCATGGCAGGGCGCACGCACACACCATTCAGTTTGAAATATGAAATTTTCAAAAATAAAACTAACATCGCTACACTGATAAGTCTAAGATGCAATAACCAAGCAATTTATTGACATATGTGCGGTGTCTACAAAATAAAATTCTTAGTTTACTCATCCAAATGCTGCAAATAAAGGCAACAGTCTAAGCAGGGGTGCCCAGACCTCCCTCTCACCGGACACCTCCTCCAGCTCCTCCGGGGGAATACCATGTCGTTCCCTGGCCAGCCGAGAGACATGATCTCTCCAGCGTGTCCTGGGTCTGCCCCGGGGCCTCCTCCAGGTTGGACATGCCTGAAACACCTCCCCATGGAGCCGTCCAGGAGGCATCCTAGATAGATGCCCAAATCACCTCAACTGACTCCCTTCGATGTGGAGGAGCAGCGGCTCTACTGTGAGCTCCTCCCGAATGTCTGAGCGTCTCACCCTCTCTAAGGCTGAGCCCAGCCACCCTGCGGAGGAAACTCATTTCCGCTGCTTGTATCCACGAGCTCAATCTTTCAGTCACTATTCAGAGCTCATGACCGTAGGTGAGGGTAGGAACATGGATCGCTTTTGCCTTCAGCTCCCTCTTCGCCAAAACAGAATGATACCATCTGCTGATCTCCCACTCCCTTGTTCCCGCACCCGTTGAAAAAAAGGGTGAATTGCCCTCTCTTGGTGGGGGGGATGAGTTACTGCCTCAAGCCAAGGAGTTTAAGTACCTTGGAGTCTTGTTCACGAGTGAGGGAAGAAGGAAACGAAAAACAGAAAAACAAGAGCTGAGCAAATAAGGATATAAAATACACATTCCCAGCGGAATTTGTTACTGCTCAAAGCTCGCTCTTCTATAGCCTGGGGTGACATAATTGTGATTCGCATTTCAGCCTCATTTTAGTTCCTGATTTGTCTGATATGTTTCCTCTAAAACTCACAAGAGAATGTAAGTAAGCCAGAGGACAGGAGATGTATTTCAGACATCTTGCCAAACTTGGCTCTGTCTCATTAATGAGCAACACAGGAGCCAAGTGAGCCACACACAGAGTCAGGGTGGAGGCTCGAAACCTGGTCTCTTGAGGTGAGAAGCTCACACCACAGTCATACACTATACAGCACGAAATACAGGGTTCTCGCACTTCAGTAACCCCGGTCAAAAACGCCCTTGAAAGTGTGTACAATCACTAAACCAGAAAGTGAAACATTTAAAGCGGCGTAGCCAAAACATTTATTCTTGTTACACAAACGAATACAAAGGAACAGGGAGTCATTTTATCATTTTCTGATCATATGGGTGTCAGCAAAGGTATTTGAAACCGGCTGCACTGTAAGTGATAACGAGAGGGAAAATCAGAGAACTATTTTACAGCTTGATGAGATCTGTTTTGACGCTTAAAGCTGATAAGGGATTTTGTGTCTTTTTGCTGAGACGGAAGAAATTAGCCTCAGAACTCAGTCTCTTTTTGGTTTCACACAGATGCTGAAGTTGTCCAGGGGAAATAAATGAAACTAATAATGAAAAACTAATTATTATTAAAACTAATGAATAATACAATTTTCTTTTCCTCTGTGTATAGACTACAGATAATTTTTTAAAAAATAAATTAACAAACAAACTTTTTAATATAATTGGATGTTTGACTCTCATTTAAGGTTAAGGGGGATTATGGGGTTTCTAGCTTTATTGCGTATAAAGTTCTGAAATCAGGTCTATCATGCTCAGCAATGCTGTGGAGGTTAATATACGCTGAAGTGTTTCATTGAAGAATTATTTAACATCACTGGACTGCACAACCATCCACAAACATCCACCAGGCAGGTAGTCCTGGATATAGGCGGTCACAGCCTTAAGGAGATAAGTCATGTTGCCAAGCCGGCCGGCCACAAGGGGGCGCTGTCATATAGAAGTCTGCAGATATTGTTTGACTGGTCTTTCTCCGCGAGATTGCCATTAGCATCCAGGGCTTTCTATGGTGTATAAAGGACAGTGAGAGTGGTAGAATTAACAGTATCGCTCACCAGGAAAGAGGCATCTACAGAGTTGGACACTGACCTGGTCGTGACAGAATATGTCACTGGTCATGTGGGTAATGGTGCCCAAGTGGGCGAGGTCAGTGACGCTGAGTATGTCAAACTCAGCGAAGGTGCAGAGCACCAGTGGGACGTGGTTTAGAATGTACTCCACGGGGTGGGTAATTTGGCCAGGGGTCATCTAGCAACAAGATGGGTGAGAGGTTAAGGTCCAAGATACGCTGGAAGCCATTACACTGGCACCCAACGCTGCAGACGGTCTCAGAGGTCACATGACGGTGGAATTAATTTCTATAATAATATAACATTAACATGCCAATATACATTTAATCTGTAAACATGGAAAGCAGAGCTGCTACACAAATGGTGCAGAAAGCGGCATCTTAACTCCACCCTTTACAGCTCAGCCTTCTGATTTTGTTAGCACTGTTCCCTGGAAGAACTTACTTACACCATTTAGGATACTCCCCCCTCTATTCAACCTCTCAGCAAAACCAGAAACGCTTTAATGTGTTATCCGGAGAGCACTGAGATTCGCATGTATTTCGCATTTTTAGACTTCAGTCCCTAAAGTATGACTTTCACTGTCATTTCCTGCGATGTGCATACATCCTTACCAATACACAACCATTAGAATGTCCCAAAGGCATACCACAGCCCAGCCTGAAATGCCCAATTGCAAAAAAACAGCCCATATGCGTACCTTTCTTGTGGCTGATGAAGGAAGGGCACACTTTCAGCTGACAGGCCTTGACACTGCACAAAGGCCTTGACACTGCACAAAGGCCATGACATTGCACAAAGGCCTTGACACTGCACAAAGGCCATGACACTGCACAAAGGGGAAGTATTAAATCGACAAGATTTCTTCATGGATACCCAGCAAGTCTTCTATAAAACGCATTTGGATATTCTGATGGGTAATGTGACCGTAAAGTTATCCATCCATCCATCTTTTATATTCAGGTACGATCAGAGTGCTCCAGAGCTTTTGCAGGAAGCATATTATAGTGTACACACTATACCAGCTTCTCATAGCCATTATCAGTCATCTACAGTCAGGAGTTCATCTGGGAAGCACATCTGGATTTTTGGTAGAAAGCAGAATACCCAGAGGGAATGTACTCTGAGAGAGTATCTTAGCTTGACACTTACTCAGCTGCATTTGAACCCCTCGCCTATGAGCTCATATCCAGTGAGTCAACAGGCTGCAATAGCACCATTTTTGGTCATTAAGCCCAAGTGGCCAATCTTTACGAACAAGATCCAGGCAGAACAGAGCATTTCACAAATGTATCAAACATAATCTCTCAATCTGACATCCCAACTTCTCTAACATCTTCCATGCATTCTGGTAGAACCAAACAAGACCCCGGTAAAGGACGCCATCCAGCTGCCCCCTGTGGATGCTCTATCCCTGAGGGCAATCCCTGGCTCAGGGAATGCCACACCTTCCCTGAAAGAGCTTGATGGGAGGGACTTTGTACCTCTGTGTAATGGAGGAAGAATCTATAGAGTTCCTTCTCTGCATCTCAATACTGAGTCAATGATTCTTTGGATGTTAACGTGCTGTCAGACACTACAGGTTAAGTCCTCTGTCTCACAGCTTTGGTAAATGCTATTTTCTTATTGGTCCAGAGATGTCACATGGGTGTTAATTATTTTGGTGTAACTGCTACAAGTAGTTCCGGCAGCCTAATAACAGTTCTATATCAATGCGTTTTAATGATTTATTTGACATGTTAATATTAAAATCTGTGTGACGTTTTACTGATAAATAAGCAGTCATTCTTATCAGCATGATTTTCCTGTTCAGAACACAGGTGCCTGTTTGTTGACGGTTTCTATGGTAACGTAACAGACTTGCCGCTTACAGTGAGTAGCCTGACCAGACGTTCTGTCCTTATAGGGACTATATTTTTTAGGTCACACAAGAACATTATTAAATGTTAACTGAAATAATTTTCTTCTGAAAAATCGATTCATTTTAATTCAATTTTTAATTTTAATTATCCTATTATGATTTTTTATTTGTTAGCTATGGTATAAGCAAAAATAACCAATTTCAACCCAAGTTATCGTTGAGTATTTTCCTATGACCACACACCTCAAATGGTTTATCCCTTACTTAATAAACCATCTTACATAATAAACCAACCTCTTATACTTGTTTTGCGCAATTTATACATCCCATAATCACACTGCAATCACATCGCAGTCAGAGGACGAGATTGATTCTGTGTTATAAAACAGACTCCCTGTGTTCCCTATCTCAGAGGTCACATAAATAACATTTCATTATAATTTTTTTTTTAATCATTGAAAATGATGCCAGTTTAGTTCAAATCCAGCTTTTAAGGCTTCTGAACTCGTTTGGATAATTTGACTAATTTTAACTAAAAGTGTAAAACTAGTTCCCAATTAATACTTAATTATTATCATACACCCAGTATTTATTTTTTAGACTAGCATTTTCTCTTCAACTGATTTTCTTTTTTTCTTAATTTTAACTCATACTGGGGATACTATGAGACTAAAAAACATCTCCCCTCCGTGAATCACTAACTTATCATGGTGGGGGGGTTATTGTGCCTCCATGATCCTAGGGGCTATGTTGTTAGGGTCAATTACCCCTGAAGGGACTCCCAAGGCAAATTGGTCTTAGCTGAGCGGCCAGACTAAGTGCGATTCAGAAAATCCTCATGATGACCAAAAATAGGGACCATGTTACCCCACCCGGATTGGGGAGACCGGCCTGGGACGGGAGTCGAGCACCTGGTGGCCCAGCCGGGCATAGCCTGAAGAGAAAACATGGGTCCATCTTCCTGTGGGCTCACTACCTGCAGGGGGAGCCATGGGGCAGGTGCAGTGTATATTGGGTAGCAGTTGAAAGCTGGGGCCTTGGCGGACTGATCGTCAGCTACCAAAACTGGCTCTTGATACATGGAATGTAGCCTTTGTGGTGGGAAAGGAGCCTGAGCTGGTGTGGGAGGTAGAGAGATACCGACTAGATATAGTCGGGCTCACCTCAACTCATGGCTCGGACTCTGGAACCAAACTCTTGGAGAGGGGCTGGACTCTATTCCACTCTGGAGTTGCCCAGCATGGGACTCCACTTCATTTTACAGCATCTGGAGTCTCCTGGAAGCTATGCCAGGATCCTGTTAATTGATTTCAGCTTGGCATTCAATACTCCATCCCTGTTAGAGACTAATCTTTTCCATTTGTCTGTGCCTGATGCCACATACCACTGGATTATTGACTTCCTAGCTGACAGGAAGCAACATGTCAAGCTGGGGAAGATCATCTCAGACTCTCTGGCCCTCAGCACCAGAGCACCATAGGGCTGTGTATCGTCTCCATTGCTCTACTCTCAATACACCCGCGACTGCACCTCCAGAGCCACGTCTGTAAAACTTATGAAATTTGCAGGCGACACCAAGCTAATCGGTCTCATACACGATGGTAATGAGTCAACATATAGACAGAGGTAACCCAGCTAGTTACCTGGTGCAACCAAAGCAACCTAGAGCTCAATACTCAGAAGACTGTCAAGATGGTTGTGGACTTTAGTAGACGACCCTGTCAACCACATTCCCTCATCATAAGTGGAACAGCGGTAACCCAAGTGGAGTCATTCAAACTCCTTGGGACCACCATCTCACAAAACCTTAGATGGGAGGCCAACACTGCCTCCATCATCATGAAGGCCAAACGGAAGGCCTATCATGAAGGCCCATCATGAAGGTCAAACAGAAGGCCTATCATGAAGGCCCATCATGAAGGCCAAATGGAAGGCCTATCATGAAGGCCAAACGGAAGGCCTATCATGAAGGTCCATCATGAAGGCCAAATGTTCTCCTTCCTTAACTGAGAAAATTCAAGCTGCCACAAACACTACTGGTGCAGTTTTACACTGGGACATAGAGTCTGTCCTCACAGCCACACTGGTCATCTGGTTTGGATCCTGCACCGAAAGGGAGAAGGAGAAACTCCAGTGTATCATCAGCTCAGCAGAGAAGATCATAGACTGTGGCCTGCCTTCTTTGCAGGAGCTGTACTACAACAGATGCAACTTCAAGGCACGCACACAATTTCTCCCCACAGCCCGTGGCCATGCTCATTGACAGTATGTACAGATCTCCCCTGCAGTAACATACATGCTGCACCTGGGAGATTGAACAGCAATACAATGACCTCACTATTTAATGCACTATTTAATCTCACTTTGGTTAGAACTAGTTTGTACTGACACTTAGAGTACAGTGCACCTGCATCTTACACAGTCAGGTGGCTCCACAACCCACCACGATGTGTCCAAAACCATTATATAAAAGTACCTTTTTACTTTGCATATACACCTATTCCCAATCTGTTGTGTACTTTAAAACATTCCTCCTTTACAGAACTGCACCTTTACAATGTAACTTCTAAAAACAGTACAGTATCGTTCGGGGAAAAATGACAAAAAACACTGCACATACATGGTCGAGTACGACACATTTACTACTAACTTTTTTAAGACCCATATCTTACTCAAAAGCGTAACACAAAAAACGAAATTAGCAAATGCGAAAAGCACAATACAGTTAGCGAATGCTATAGTACTGTACACAAATAGGGAGTGCAGCTCCATCACCAACCAGTGCTAGACAAAACCTGAGATAGGATGCTGGCCAGTGGACAAATAATAATAAGTTACATATATATAGCGCCTGTCGCAATCCCAAGGTCGCTTTACATGAAAAAAAATAGTAATCGGTAAAGGAGGAAGAGACAGAGAAATGTCTTTAATTCAGATTTGAAGGAAGAGAGAGAAGAACAGTCACGGAGAGATTGTGGAAGAGAGTTCCACAATTTGGGGGTCATGGCACAGGAGGATTTGTCACCTATGATGGAAAGTCTAGTGCGTGGAATGGCAAGGAGATTATTATTGGAAGATCTGAGCAAGCGAGAAAATGAGTAGGGAGTCAAGGGTTCACTGTGGTAGTGAGGAGCAAAGTTATGCAGAGCTTTATAAGGGAGAAGCAAAATTTGATACGAGACTGAACCGGTAACCAGTGTAGCTGGGAGAGGATGGTTGTGATGAGAGCGGATCGTTTAGTGTGAGTTCTGAATATACTGAAGCTTTTGTATAGATTTTGCTGGGAGGCCAATGAAAAGGGGGTTGCAGTAGTCAATGCGGGACGTAATGAATGCATGGACCAGAGTTTGGGCATCAGTACTGGACAGAAATGGCGTAAACGAGCTGTGTTTCGGAAGTAACATCAAACATGGATGTTTGAACAGACAGTGCGCTGACACGCCATGCTGAAACCACACCGACACATTTTGTGCGGCAATTTGAAATTGAGCATTTTGGTTAGTTTTAAAGCGTTCGTTTTTATATATATGTATTCGAACCGCGATCGATCAAAACCACACTATCAAAAACCATGTAAGATGCGTGCTGACTATATATATATTTATAACATTCACAATTTACAGTTTACTTCCTCATACTTTGACCTTTATTTGTCTATCATCTTGTCTGTGTTGTTCTTGGAACAAACGTCAAGGCAGATTCCTTGATAGTGTGACCTTGCTCGGCCAATAAAACTGACTCTGGTTCAGATGTGCCGACATTTCCAAGCATGCCTGGGAACAATGAAATGATCAGCAGCTAATTAAAACTGGAGACCTGTGTAGAAGTGAAGATCTTCTTACAAGATGTGATGCATTACAGGGTACCTACAAATATCACCACACTAGTCAAGTCAAGTCAATTTTATTTGTATAGCGCATTTTCACAACATTATATTATCTCCGCCCAGAGCCCCCAGTGAGCAGGCTAGAGGCGACAGTGGCATGGAAAAACTTCTAGAAGGAAGAAACCTTGGGAGGAACCAGACTCAAAGGGGGAGCCCAACCTCCAGGGGCTGGCAGAGGAGGTCAATTTATCTGGTCATGGAGCAGACGGCAGGCAGGTGATGGCAGGAAGGTGCTGGTGCTTCTTCAAATGGCAGGATGAACAGTGGTACAGCAGCAGGGCATACAGGAGAGATGTCAATGACAGAAGGTGGAGCCGGCTGGAAAGACCCCACAGGTAGTGCAGATATCGCAGGCAGCAGGGTAGGTAGAAGATCTTGATAATATGGGGTTTCCAGGCAGCACACCAGGAGGAGTAGGGGAAACAGAATGTTCAATTAGCCAAGTAGGGGAGACTAGAGGCAGTGAGACACACCAGATAGCTCACAATGGATACACATATGGCTGGCTCTACCTATAGGCAGAATATGCAGCTGTCTAGGGCCCCCAAATTACCTGCATTGTGGAAGAAATGAAATGATCATCAGTTTTCTTGGTAGGGGGGCTCTCAAGTACAGCTTTGCCTAGGGCCCCTGAAAAGGTAGATCTGGCCCTGACTCTGTACTATATTCTGTTATTTATTTTTATTTAGTCAGTTAGCCAATGAGGGTGGCACAGTGACTCAGTGGGTATAACCGTGACCTCTGTGTAGGCTGATCTATGTAGGGTAAAGGGGGGGGCACACCTGTTTTTCCACAGTGGTGGTTAGTGATAGCAGGAAGATAGGAAGACTTTTATTTTGAAATACAGGAATGTGTAAAATAAGTAAGGAAGTCATTTGGTTTGAGCAGAGAAGGCGGAGCTCCGGAGTCCGTCTTGCGAAACAGAAGCTGGAGGATACAAGAGGAGCATCTGACTGCAGAACACTGGGTGACCTCCTCTAGGAGGACCTCCACTGTGGGGCTGGAAACCACATGACATCCACTCCTGGTCCAGACGCTACGAAACAGAAATCAGTAGGCTCGATTACTAAAGTTAGTCATATCCAGCGCTATTGTGGAGGTCATGAGATTTTGAGACCCCTAGTGTAGGTATATCCTCTGTTATAGAGAATAATAGGATATTATAAAATATCCTATTAATTATATAATTATAAATAAATCCTATCCTATGTTATGATAATTTATTTGTATAATATATTATTGGTGAAATCGACAATTGTAATACTATCATTATATATATATATATCATTCTAACATTCTATAAACATATACATACACACACATATATGCATATAATAATAATAATACCAGGAACAACAACAACAAAACAACAACAACAACAACAACAACAATAATAATAACAATACCCTATATCCTCTAATATCGCCGTATTATTGTCCGTTCCTGGGGTTTGTGTAACGTCATGTCTGGGCCAAGCGTGGGGTCCTATGAATTCCAGCCCCGCAGTGGAGATCCTCCTAAAGGAGCTCGCCCACCGTTCTGCAGCCAGACCCTTCTCGGAGGATACCTGACTGGGATCTGAAGCCAGCTACCGCATAATCTTTTTGGTTATCCTTTTTGGTTATCTTAAACCCTTCTCCTGTGGGTGAATATCTACCTTTTTGGAAGTATTTTGCAGTCAGAGGGTGGATTATCCCTGGTGATAAAGACTAAAGACTTAGGCCCATTTTTTTGGACGTTTGTCAAATCTTCATTTTTTTTTGTTTTTTAGCCAGTGGACCTTAATGGACAAACGTTGGTTGCCCCCCCCCCCCCCCCCCCCCCCCCCCCCCCCCCACCCCACCCGACCCCCCCCCCCTCCCGCCACCCCCCCCCCCCACCCCCCCCCCTCGTGTCCTTTTTCCATTCTCTAGGCTGCGGTGG
>JAAGVU020000127.1:188258-201193 GCA_011763525.2 Mormyrus iriodes
AATAAATTCACACAGAACTATTCAGTCAACAGAGCCAAGACATTTTCAGAAACACATTGCACACAGCCCATAGATTCCACCCCCCCAGCATCCCGAAGATAAATATTTTTTAATTTTTTTTTTTTTAAGCATGCTTTGGGAGGACCACTCACTCCGACCCGCAAAATGTGCAAAAAACATGATTTTGGGCAAACGGGAGAGACAGGGAGCAGTTCAGCTTTCTAACCCTGAAGCCCTACAACTCCCAGGGTCCGATTAAAAATGAAGAAAGGAAATCTGGAGTGACTTGTATAAAAATCTCGAGGCTAAACCCACCACTCCAAAATAACCAGATCGCCATTAGATGCTGACAGTGGTAAAGTGCAGAATAACACACATTCTTAATCCCGTGTGCCATCGATTTCTCAGCATCAGGACAATGACATGCACTCGACCATGACCCAAGCGGCTCCCAGCTTCTCTGGAGGCACTCCAGTCACCGAGCCACCCTCTGAAGCATAGGGATGCCCGGAAGGAGGTGAGCGAGTTTAAAACAAGACCCAACAGCCAATCATGGGGCAGCAAAATGGCCCCGCCTCCAGTGGGTGGGGCCACACACCCAGCTCCTCCTCTAGCTTACCGACACGTGCAGGACTCTGCGATCATGTCCTCATACTCCTTGTAGGTGACCGTGCCATTCTTCTCCATCATGAGTACACTGATGGGCTTATATTTGTAAGGCACACAGGATGGAGGTGGCACCTCCTCCCCAGCCATCACCTCGCTGATTAAATTCTGGATGATGGCATGGTTGGGCGAGTTAAACCCGGAGTACAGGATGCGGGGGCAGTCACCCTGGCAGTAGTGGGGGTTGTACCCGTGTGGGGCGATGATCCAGTGATTCCAGCCCAGGTCCTGGAAGGTGACACGGTACGAGTGCAGCCTGCACTGGTTCTTAGGGGCGGTGCTCTTGCGCACATAATTGGGAATGTCCAAGCCAATGCTGCCTGGCTCATTGGACCTCCGGCGGCGAGGCCACACAGAAGAGAAGGACGAGGGAACCCTTGTGGGGACGGCCCAGCCTTTGGGAGGCCCGTCCTCCTCCAGGTAGAGCAACAAAGCAGGAAGTCTCAGCAGGGCCCTAGACGAGGAGTTTCCAGGCCTGCCTCTCTGCCTCCCTCCATCCATCTCTGGTGGCTCAAAAAGGCCACCCTTCACACACCAGTACCGCACAGCCAGGGTCAAGCGGCTGCCTCGCCGGGCGAGCACCTGTGGGGTGACATCAGTCTCGGCCCATTGGTCCAGAGGCCCGAGGACCATGCTGCCCTCCCAGGGATCTCCTTGGCCAGACCCGGCCAGAGACGAGATGCTGACCTCGCAGGCCATAGGCAGGCCTGATAAGGCAGAGGATCGCAGGTGGATGAAGGTGGCCCTTATCAGCCTTTCCTTGGGTAGGATCTCCAGCTCATAGTCCAGCCTGTGTGTATGCTGCTGGTCTGAGATAAAACAGGGCGTTAGCCATGATTTGATCATTAAACTCCCAGCAGTACAAATAGGGGCAACCCTGCACATATAGCCTACTCCGCATTAAATCATTTAGTGTTTTAAAGCAGGACAATTCGACAAATAATAAATAAATATAAATCACTAGATTGAGTTAACTAGAAGCCACGGTGTTGGGGAGTTGGAACAAACGCAAACAAAAAGAGACCTAGGAGGTTAACGAATGATGACGGCTCTAGGCAGTGTGACATATTCAAACATGGGAAAAAGAAAACTGACGGGGAAATAACGAAACTCACCGAAGGAGCCGGCAGCGCGGCGCCGCCGTCTGGCGTCGGTTTGGCTCGGCCGGATCAGGCGGATGGTGTTGCACCCGAACGCCCGTGGCTGCCGGGGTCTCCCGTCCGAGTCGGCGGCTCTCCGGTACAGACTCAGCATGAACTGCAAGCCCTGATCGGCGTGCTGCTCCTTCACCAGCGCTTTGAAATTCAGTTCATCTCCAAGGGGCAGCGGGGACGGCCTCGGGAACAGGCTCAAAAGCGTTAAAAACCGGAAAAATGTGCAATTGCCGGCAGCCTTCATGTTTAGCTTCTGGAGCAAACGCTTGCACCCAGGAAGGCTACCATCGTCCAAAACTTGTAAGGCCAAAGATTGGCGTTGCACCGGACACCCCAGGTATTGTATTTGACGGTGATGTGTTTTTTTTTTGACCCCAATTAACCTTCCACGTCCGCCACCGAATTACGCTTCATGACGTAGAAGGCATGGGGAACCCCCATATCTGCCTATATACACCTGAGCACGGCTGATCAGCTTTCGTTTAATGCTGAACATTGACAATGAATATTAATATATATATTTGCAGTTCTCATTGGACATGGACCTTATGTAGAAATTCACTCTGTTTCCTTAACATTTTCAGTGTGTGTTGGAAAAGGCGGACGAGACGCCCTATAAGGGTATGTTCAATCGACTTAATATTTCCCGAGCACGCGTTATTATAGCCTACATCTTCTGTAACATCATTTGATGGAAAGACCGTCCGTTTCTTTTAAGATTGTTTACATGGAAAACGAAGGAATGCTCTGATCTTACTGCCAGAGATCATTTTCTGTCCAGTTGCATAACACAGATATTTACAAAGTTAGCCCCATTAAAAAAGAAACAGATTCATTGAATGGTTTTAATTACCTTGACGGTTTATCTTGACGTGCGCATATTTGCTCTTGACATTTTGGTATGGTGAACTTAACAGAGGAATTTTCTACAAAGTCAAAATCGTTTTGAAGCTTCAAGTGGTTTAATATAGCTAAATTAGAACTGAGCTGCAGGTTTATCAAAGGCTCTCTGAAGTGCGCGGTTGCTCCGATTCCTGTAATTATACAGAGGAACCCTTAATCTCAGGCTAGCGGTGTGTCCCAGGCCATTGGGCCAGTGTGCAGGGTACCTGGCAGGGACTACGGCTGTGTGACGGGGGCTCATGCCTCCGTGGTCGTTTGTGGAAGAATGCTGGGAATGTCTGTTATTCTTCCACATGGTGGGGGGTGGGGGGCACCTCCTTTAAACTGAATCTGTTTAGTGCTCTGCTTTTGGCAGTTACAGAACACTTAATTAGAATGCATCCTATCGCGGTAATCATGAGGAACCACATAGTTTATTATTTATTGATTTATTTAGCAAACACTTTAATCCTAAGCAACTTACAACTGAGAAAACATGGCCAGCCAGTCTCTGGGGGAGTTGGGGCTTAGGGGCTTCTCTCAGGGGGCCAATGGTCACATTCAATTCAATTCAATTCAATTCAATTTGTTTTTATTCAAGATTCAAAATTCAAAGCGTTTATTGTCATATGTACAGTAGAAAGTGCATTTCTCTGTGCAATGAAATTCTTTCTTTGCTGTCCACACTCCATGCCGAGGTACAATAGATAGAAAAAATAGTAAATAAATACTCTGAAGTGTGCAAAAGAGCTTAATGTGCAAAAATTACAGTATGAGGTAGGTGATGTCCATTAATCATACTCCTGTCAGCTGTTAAGGAGTGGGGAAGAAGGAGTTGTTGAGTCGGGAGGTTCTGTATAGCGCCTTTCACAACAGAGTTGCCCCAAAGCACTTCACATGATGGTTGAGAGAATACTAAGACAAAGAATTTAACTAAGGAAAGAAGGAAGGCCAGATGACAATGGAGGAGAGGAACCAAAAACTCCCAAGTAAGGAGAAAAAAAACCTCTGGGGGTCCAAGGTCAGCCGGCCGCCCAACCCCCCTGGGCATGCTAACATTATTGCACAGAAAAGAGTGGGGTTGCTTGCTAAAAGCAAGATGTAAGCTGTAATTTTGATCATGCTGAAGTCCAACAATGAGTTTGTTCTCCACGCTGGCCTGTGTAGGGTGGCAGACTGGAGGCTTCACCCACGATGTTACAGTTCATAAGTCACATCCACGATGTCACCCATCCATGGGACCGAACCAGGACTCCAACTCAGATGGTGCCCTCCGTGGGCACCACCTGGACATGTGGGAAGGCAGAGAGCATGAGTGATCAGAACATGCTTTGACACATTAGCAGACAAGCAAAGTATCTCAGCTAGTGTGATCACAACATTACAATTTGACAGAGGGCATAGGTGCACGTGCTTTCGGGATTAATGCAAAATGAATACTGAAATGGTACTGGAGGAGAAACTTGGATGAGAAACACATGTAAGGTAGCTGTGAATATTACCTGCAGCTGATTTCATGCTTATTTCACTGATTTCCAGTAGGGAGTTGGGATGGAGCAAAAACGTGGACAGTCTGGGGGTCGCTGAGGACTGGTTGAGAAATCAGCATCATAGATATAGATGCATCATAGATAAGCACCATAGATATTCACATAGAGCTCATAGAAGTTTAGATGTGTTTTTTGTTGAGAAAGCAGGTGCCCCTACCCCCAGACATGCTGCAAGACTTCACTAAGCTTCGCTGTCGGCTTGGCCATCTCCAGCTCATGGGACGACCGCAATGCAGAGCTTTTCTGCTGATTCGAGCACAGAGCTCTGTTCCGGCCAATGCATGTTCTTCCATGTTATTCTCCAAAGAGCAAAATATTTGTTTAATTTGATGACACCCATTGTCCTGTGATCAGAGAGGTGTTCTTCACATTGGTATGGATGTCGAAGTCAGAGGATTCATTTTTGACTTCTAGGGAAGGAACAGCTAGCTAGTTTGTGGTTTGTGATGTGGGTTATGGAACAGTGAGTACTCCAAGCTTGTTTAACCATCAAATTTTAGGAACTTAATCCAGACTCACTCTGTGACTTTCATCCTAGGTAAGCACTTCAGAAAATAGATGGATGAATGGAATCAATGCCAGGATGTCCCTCAGATCCACAATCTGTGATAGAAAAATTGGAGATTTTAAAAGTACTATTTAATTCCTTACCAGACCTAATTCAATAAGTTGGCTTGCAGCATATGCTCCAAATATGATTAAAGCGCAGTTACTCTGTGTATATAGGCTATATGTGCCTTCTGCAACAATGATACAGCTGCACGATATCACATCGCGATACGTGAAATATCCGCGCGTAATATTGTGATATTTATAAAACAAAAAAGGAAAGGAGATGAAACCACCCGAAATAAACTACAACAAAATAGAGCTTATCATCTAAGTCTACTAATTAACTGAGCCGAATAAGTTGGTGGTGTCGCCGCGACTTTTGTCAACAAACGCAAATGAGTGCCAGCGAACGCGATGTGATTATTGCGCATGCGCACATCGTGATGACGATGAGGAAACGATATATTATGTGACCTTGAACAATGACGTAACTCGCTGAAGTCAGAAAAGTTCAGTTAGATCACAAATGAGATCTTTTTTCCTTTTTTATCTCGACAGACTAATTACAATTGTCATAAATGTTATTCCTAAGGAAATGGCCTGGAGCTCTGGTCACGACGAAACAGTTAACTTTGGTTTTAAGCCAGAGATGTAATACGAGTTAGTCTCCAAAACATCTCGGCTGTTTGCCTTGATCCCTCTGCTATGCTCAGGCTCAATAAATGAAACAAATAAAATATCCTGCACCAAAAGTTTGTTTTATTGTGTATAACTTCTTTCTGCTTACAATATTCCAAAAACTGCGCTTGCCATTGGCTACTAAAGGGTACTTAGCATCTAATGCTGGCGAGAGCATGTCTCTCAGGGTGTAAGGGACTGGGTGGGGGCCCCTTTGCTCGGGATCCCAGCTGCTTCACTCAGCTGACCTCAGAGGTGGAGAAACCAGCATAAATCACACACTAGCAACATACAACACATTCATTAAGTTAATACCTAGAACTGTTTTCATACATTTAGCGAATTCTAAAATGTTAATTGCAATGAAAGGTCCACCAATCAAGTGTAATAACCAGCGCACGTAGTCAAAATAAAATTTCACAATATGTCTATGGGGTTATAGGGTTCTTGTCAGTATGTTTTTTTATGCACTGAAAGACTTTTATCAAACTTTTAACATTGAGTTTATTTTACGGCTGACTATTCGAATTTCAAATGCTTAAAATGGCATAGTGTTCGATGTGGTTAAGTGTTTACATTATACGTCAAGTAGAATTATTTACACAAAGATGATTGCTTATATTGTTACTTAGAGGGGCTGAGCACTTGCTAAACAAAAATCCAATCCTGCACAAGCAAGCCGGTCATAGACGGTCGTGAGGGCAGATGTATTCAGTTTAATTAATGCAGCATATTAATTTTCGCGGAAATATTTCCGTTGCCAGGGAGCAGCCCGGGCAGTTATTTACCTAAATCTGCGCTGCGCTTATATAGATAGAGTATAAATACACATTCATGTACACATATACGCCTGCCTATAAAGAGAGATCGCTAATGCAGATTCCTTATGGATACGTTTTCTTTGCATGAAACCTTTTCTTCCTCCTGAATGAGCGCTTACTATTGGCGCCGAGGGCCTCTGGCTGCAGCGGACCTCAGATGGGGAAACAATGAAACTGATGCTGCATTAGCGGCGTCCCCTCCCCCCCCTCCGCAATCCACATCGGACTTTTGAAGCCGATCCCCCCCCACCTCCCTGCCACTCAAACTCCCCGGGAGTTACACTTCTTCCATGTAAGAGAGAGCAGAGGTATTTCCCCCCGTCCTCTCCCCCGTTGCCGTGTCCCGGGCGGGGGTGGCTGATGGAGACGTGGGAGTGCGCAGCAGACCTCCATTGACTGCGGGACAGAGAGAATGGAAACGGTGGAGCAACTGGTGTCATTCCACCATATCCAGGTCCAGCTTCAGGGAGGCGCTCCGTGGGGCTTCACGCTGAAAGGGGGGCTGGAGCACGGAGAACCGCTCATTATCACCAAAGTAAGTACCGTTTTTTGGGGGGATGGTGGGTGGGGGGGTTCCCAAATCGGACGCCCGCATGTGCGCGATCCCGCTCCGGTCGCGGTGATCGGGATCGCGATGCAGTTCAGATCCAATGGGCTGTGTTGGATCGCCAGATCCCTTCAGTATTAAAGTTATAGACTGTTCAGCGTGTTCAGCGCTGCCTAACTTTAGGGTGCATCCTGTAGATGAGAAACATGCATTTCAGTTCATTAACCAACTTTGCGTAGGGATAAGTGTGAAGCATCGGACGGGGTTTACTGGGTGCATGTTCAGTGTATTTACTGTGTCAGCTTCAAATGGAGACGCTGGGACCTGTATTCCTCCCAGTTAGCAGGAGTTACTGTTCGGACCTGGCGTTTTCGCCTGCCATTGTCTTCAGATCTGCTAATGGCTTGTTTCCTTAAGTAAATGGCCCATATAATAGCTCAGTTTTTGAAATACCGCCTCAGGCTTTCTACTTCAGAGTCCGTAGCGGTGCAAAAACATGCAGCATTAATAATCTTTAAGATAATTAGTAATCTTTTGGAACACTACTTCCACGAACTTGCTAGCGCTGTAAATACTTAAACTTCATTTTCCCCAAAATTTGCAATTTCCTTTGTCGGACCTAGGAGGTTCTTCGCGTTTCTTGCCCTCGATTTCAGAGAAGCCCGTGGAGACATGTTAATTTAAAGGCTTGCCCTGTGTGATAATAGACTTTTCTGCATTTTTGTTCCAATATTTGATCTTTTCCTATGCAGCAGTCAGCGTGAATGGTTAACCCTTAGCATTGTAATGAAGTAACCCGGCATTAAATGTGTTGATCCTTATTTCTCCACTAAAGGTATATCTGCTGATCACGTGGTGTTTCGACCACAGTTTAGGTGTTCAGAATCGTGAAGCCGCATTTTAAAATGAGTTTTTATTGATCTGCAGGGAGATGTATCTTACATTTAACTGATTCTTGTTCAATATGGCACGATGTTAGGGATTACACATTAATCTGGAACCGTTCAAATGAAGTGTTGAAACGGTAGGTAGGAAGTATATGAAAGATACTAGCTAAATCAGTAGTGTTTGTATACAAGTACCGCCAGTTTTCTAAATAATGGTTTGACAATTGCATTTAAAGATAATATTTGATTTTATAGGACAAATATTTGTCTTGCATCCAATACTGGAATAGGCAGTGAGTTATGATTAAGTTTCTTATTACTTGCTGGCAGTTAACCTACTCAAACATTTTGCATACCTGTTGATAAATGACCCATTTGTTCTAGGAGCCCATGACACTTTTTTTTTTTAAAGCATTTTGCCCCAAAATAGCCCCGCAAAGGTGTTTCAGGCTTACATTTCAGCGACTGGAGTTCTGTGGGTGGCCGGAGATGGCGGTTAATGATCTTAGATTTGACTTAACAGTTTCATGAAATGTTATTTTTACTGGTGAAGTGGAATGTTTGCAGTGAAATGTCAATCAGGCATTCTGGATGTGGATGATAAATGTCTTTATAAAACACTGGTGATGTGTGTGGTTCATGTGCCAGCGCCCCTGGGATTACACCGCTAGACAGGAGATGGGGTTACTTAGTCAAAGGCTACATTGACCATTTGGATCCTTCCTTTTTACTCTTGGACTGGGGGTGTAGGAACTCCTTGTGTAATTTCCTGATATGGGGGGGTGGACACACATCCTGTTGGCAGCTCAGGGGAATAGCAGTCCCCCTAAAGCCCACGTGTGTCTTTGAACGGGCTGATGCGAATGTACGGGACCCGCTTCTTGGGGTTACTGAGTATCCCAAAACACGTGCGCCCTCCTCTGGGTCCCGTGGTTTGGCTGGGTCTTCTCTGCTTAGAACATCTTTCACCCTTTCGCTGACCACAGCCGCACCCTCTGTCCTAGTGTAACGGCCAGAGTTTTGGTTCATCTTTTGTCAGATTAACATTGGTTACTTGAATTTAAAAAAATTATGAACTGATGCATGCTGCTTGCAGTTTCACAGATGAAGTTAATGTCACTTTTACTCACATGTTAGCAGTAAAACTAAATGCAATGTGGAATTTGATGAGCAAAAGCCAAGGGTTAGACTTGACAGATCAACTTTGCCATTCCTATAGACCAGTGTTTCCCAATCCGGTCCTTGGGGACCCACAGGCATTCCAAATTTTTGCTCCCTCCCAGCTCCTGGGGAGGGAGCAAAAATGTAAGAAGCACTGGTGTAAAGAAGGTTCTTATTAACCCTGTGCTATTTCTTCAGGTGAAGGTTGTGAAAGGAGAAGACTAGTTTAAATTCTAAAGGTGCCCTTCACCAATAGCCTGTACATTCTTTTGTATAGTATTTTCCCTCCATTTAAGTTGTTTAAGTCGTTATAACCTGATTATTGGTTTTTGTAATTATGCCTCTCAGGTTCACACTCTAGTAAATTGTTGTAGAGCAGGATGGCAAATCCACTTGGGAAAACGTAAGTCTCCCTTTATTTAAGCCTGTGTTTATCCAGGGGAGGTTAAAGTTTTACAGAATGCACATTTCTTATCTTGGGAATCTTAAGAGGTATTCATGCATGTAAGGGAGTGTGTAGCGGCCGGTGACCTTGTGACCTTTCAGTGACATCAGAGGTGACCCCTCCACTGCCGAATTCCTGTTGGGGACTCTGTGCCTTTTGTGGTTGGGTATCGTTCTGGGAAGGCTGAACCGTGACCCGAACAGCAAGGAGTGGAGGCTGCCCCCCGGTGGTGTGAGGGGCAGTAGCAGGTCCCTTTTCGGACAGCCATGCGCGGTCTGAACGAGGAGCACGCAGATCACGCTTTATCTGTCACCTTCTGTCACTTCATTGAAAGTCTCTCAGTATTTTTCTCCTTGTTTTTATAAGTGCTGGATCTTCGTCACACCCTGTTCCCAGCCTCTAGATCACAAAACTAAAGGGCAAAGAATCGTTCAGAGGTATGTTTATTTAGCTGACGATTTTATCCAAAGCAACATACAGTTTATGAAGCAGGGTCAGACAGCTCCTGGGGTGGTTGGGGATTAAGGGCCCAGCTCAAGGACCCCATGGTGACATCTCTCTGCCGACACTGAGATTTGAACCAGCAACCTTCTGATCCTAAACAAGTGTCCTGCCCCACAGAGCCCCACCCCCATCTCTGAGCACTAAGCTAACTTAGGGTGTCCTGGTGTAATCATTTATCCCTCTCCACAGGGATTCTGAGATTGGGAATAGGCGGCCCCCGTGGGGTGGAGGTTTTGAGCAGCTGCTCGATGACGGAAAGCTTTCCTTGCCTCGATGTCCTGGCTGGGTTGTGCTAAAGGAGCTGACTGAGCTGTCATTGGCTGCTCTTCAGCATGTGACCGGGCGTTACAGAATCTGGTGCCAGACATTAAGTCCGACTGTTGACAGGCTCGGCCGTGGCGTGCCTCTGAGTGGCACGTAGAGGATTTAGGATCCAGACGAACCGTCGAGTATAAGACGCTCCCCAAAGTGGTTTAGCCGGCCTGCAGCCACGCTCGTCTGTTAGACACGTCGCCCTGGAAACCGACCTCGGAGGGAGGTCGCAGGAGCGTTTCCCCACCCCGGCTCGCGTTTTCGGTGAGGGCGAGGTCATTTCACGCTCGTTAGCGTGTGAATGCTTTAACAGCGGCCCGTTAAAGGTGGCCGGGGCTGGTAGCCTCATCAGGCCCTGCCCCCGCCTGTCACTGCGCTTCACATGGGCTGATTTATTTTATTTATATGTTTTCTGGGGCCCCACTGCCCTGAAGCATCTGCCCCCATCCTCTGAGGGTAAATGGCCTGTGTTATATTGTCGTAAAAGCCGGTCAGATTACCTGATAATGTTGTAGTCAGCTTGACGGTATATTTATAATAGCTGTATTTTGAATCGCGCTGAATGAACGAATGAGCAGATTCTGGGTCATTAGGGGAGCTCGTGGACAAGTTGTGAGGTCCGTTGTTCAAAGGCCGTATTCATCCTGCATAACTTAGATTCTTCCGAACAGCACTGTTCAGTACGACTTTACTTTTTTGTTTTGTCATTTTTATACATTTTCTAAAAAATGAAAATAAAAGAAAGTAAACTAACAAGTCCCTGGTCTCTCCTGCAAACCGTTGTTTTTCGGACCTTGTTGAATCATGAATGAATAAATGGCTGGTGTGTCGTTACTCCGATACTTTACATACTTTGGACGAATTTCCTTAGTTCTTCTTAGGTGAGCCGGTTCAAAAATTGTGGGTAGGATATATAAAAGACACAGGTTTAGTGCTGTTAAGCTTGCACACGCATTTCCTTTAGTGTCCCTTTCAAAATGGACCGGGCCGTTTCGGTCGGTGAGGATTAAGTACTGGTACGTCGCTGCATTTCTTACTGGGAGCGCAGTGACATAAGCGGACTCGTTAATGGTCAAGGTAACATGCAGAGACGTCTGTGCAAACAGGATTAGTCAGCGTAGACCAGAGAGAAGCAAACAAATCGCGGAACGTGGGGGAGAGAAAGAGAATCACTTTTCTCCAAATGTAAATTCCATCTGTGTTGTTTTAAAAAACACTAAAAACAAAATCTTACTGTTAAAAGCAGTGTGGGTGTTTTTTTTTTTTACAATATCTCTTAGTGAGAGTTATTTTGTTCAGCTTAGACCGTCTCAGTTGTTTGGATGGTTATTCTTTGGCGTCGGGGACGTGAAATCGGGGCCGGTGGGGGCCGGATACACCCGCAGTATCAAGGCCAGAAGTGGGTCACATTAGACCTGCTGTCCAATCAGAAGCCTGTGACTCGCCGTGGCTCCGCCCCTCGTCTTTATCCTCAAGTCATTTACAAGTTGGCTACAATTTTCTCACCCACTTTGACGGTGAATCATGTCCAGATTCCTCGGCGGCCAAACCCAGCCCCCTGCTGGAGGTCTGTGCTGTCGTCCAAAAGCTGAGCCCTGGTCTGCCTCGGTGGGACAGCGCTGGGGGCCGCCCTGCCACGCACTGCTGAAAAGGGGCCCTTTTCTCCGTTCCTTATACTGCCAGTAGGGGCCGGTTCCTCTCGTTTGAAGTTACACTTTGTTTTTGTGTGAGTTTATTTAAAATTTATGTTGTGTCCCAAAAAAGGACCTTGGAATCCGTCAGTGGTTTTGGCTGTCGGTGGGCTGGTGGGGGGAGGGGGGTGCGTTTTGGATCGGCATGGTATGGGTTAAAGCAGGGTCTCAGTAGGCCAGTTTCGGGGGAGGGAGAGGGGTGCCTCTGGCCCCCCGTCTTTTGTTGGGGGCAGCTTTACAGGAGCCCATGTGTCTGCAGGGGCCGTCAGGAGACAGCATCTTCATGAAAGTGTGCTCAGCCATAGAGTGGGCCGTGCTCGTCCTCCTAGTCTTGATGGTTGTTAAACGGGGAGAATGCGGAGTGCAGAATGGAACAGAACGAGACTGTGGTCAGGTCTTGTGGAGGGGTGGGGGGGCTGCAGATTACTGAATTTCCAGAAATAAGTGTTCAGCAGTTTTGCTGCTCTGACCCGACGACCGCTTGATTACTGAAAATGAATGCTGGGCCTGAGGACATGGCGTGTGAGTGGAATTAGCATTCAGGAAGTGCGTGTAAGGGGCTTAAAAACGTGCACAGATAGAGACCATACTGACATCCAGCATGGAGAGCAGGGTCTGCCTCTGTACATTGGAAACGAGAAAGCAGGCCATAATTAAACCCGCATGTATATGATTCAGAGTAACATGTTATACATTTCAGCTGGCTTACCAACAATATGAATATTAAACTTAACAATAATCGGAAACGACTAAATGTTCAGTTTATGTACTAGGCTGGTTTTATCCAGTGCCCTGTGTGAAATCTGAGTGGGTCACATCGTGACATTAATGCAGTGTTTACGTTTCCCGCCTTTTGCCAGCCCTGGGTGGTCTGTGGGGAGTGTGTGCGATGGGACACGCAGGTATCTGGAGTGACCCCACGCAGACGGCCCCCTCCTCTCTCAGCGTGTGCGGTCTCTCTGCTCACCGTCTGTTTACTGCTGTCCAAGTCCCACGACACTTTCTGGAATCCCAAAACCCTTACTCTGGTGGGGGTGCTCTCCCAGCCCCCCCCCGCTGCACCCCCCACCCCACCCCCGCCTACT
>JAAGVU020000127.1:201250-215530 GCA_011763525.2 Mormyrus iriodes
GCCTAATCCTTTCTGCTGTATTCCTGTAAATTTTCGCAGTGTGGCATTTATCGAACCGTCCACCATGTCCTGTTAACCTGCTAGGGTGATGATGGACCTAGGATGGAATTCGACTGCGTGGCTGTCACGGTCGTGGCCACAGTCGCGGTCGTGGTCATGAAAATGGCCTATCAGGCTGCAGTACTCGCCCCCTGGTGGCTTGCCTGTGGTGTTATCTCTGCCTCAGTGATTTATTTTGGCTTGAATACAATGCTTGAATACTTTCTCTTAGCTGGATCATTGCAGCGGAGACCATGTGACCTGCTGCGATACTGGCATATCATTATATATTTAGAAGAAAATACTACATTTCAGTTTTTATTGTAGAGAATTTCTACACAATCCAGTGATGCTGTTTGTTGCGTTTTCCTTCCAATGAGTTCAGTGACTGTACTCTACAATTTGTCCTGTGGTTAAACATTAAATTTAACATTAAATTGTAGCTGTAGTTGTTTTAGATTAGCACACTTTCTCTGGACTAACGTGGTAATTCTTCAAAACTTTGGTGAAAACTAATTTGAAAGTTATTAGGCTGATACCCCTGCTAATGTGAGACATCTATAAGTTTAACCCCGGATGGGATGAATTTGAAGCATCCATCCGTCCATACATCCATCCATCCATCCATCCATCGTCGACCCACTATTCCTAGGGCAGCGCATTCTGAAGCTTGAGTAGGATGAATGTTTTTAAGGTTCCTGATCAATTGAGAACTTTTTAAACAAACACGACAGTATGATGCGGCCTTAGCTGGCCATTGCAGCGGCAGACACCCATGGAAAAGCACGCTGGGAGCCGACCGCTGGGAGTTGACCGCTGGGAGCCGACCGCTGGAGAGCCGGAGTGCCCTTTGGGGATCCGGCACAGGCGCACGTCTGTGTGCGAGTGGGAGGCGGCTCTGTACGGGTGCCAGCTTCTGGCTCTGCTTGACACGTTACGAGGCCTCGCAATCAGGCCCCTGCCTGTTCCCGTCCCTCATCACATTTAATGGGTCTTTACACTAAACTGTTGCAGATGTAATTAGTTCTTTTACCTTCCCCACAAGGCCGTAAATATAATGGATATCGCCAAACCTTCAGGAGTACTAAGCCTGTGGAAAATAATCAAATGGTTCAGTCACCTGTGGGATCTCCACATTGCAGATCCACTGCATTGATATGTATTGTTGCATTTTGCCACTAAATAAGAAAAACACTTTAATAATGGCTCGTCAGGCACAACCACACCTCACAAATCCATACAATATTAACTAAAACGGCACAGCCTGCCGAGGGAGGTAGAGAGAGCCCGTCAGACAAGCCCTTAGTGGCACCAAACCCCAGGTTCAGGGTCTCACAGTACCCCAATCATCATCAACCCATCGATCATTTTGCCCCCTAGGGAAACCACCAAGAACAGCAACACAGACAAAAAATGATTTGCAATAAAACTACACCCTTTATGTGTATGATATATATATGAGTATGGCATGAGAAAAAGGGTAGAAAAGCCTCATTAAGCAGCCATTTTATGTTATATTGCCTCATTCAAACTTCAGGTTAAATGTCCAAATTAGCAATAATTGCTCTCCATTACATCATGGCCCCAATAGTCATCAAAAGCTCCTGAGAGAGAGATTGACGTCGGAAGGCAGCTTGACATGACCCTTCTTGGGCAGTCTGTATCATTGGAGCTTTCAGCCCGTCCTGAGAATGCCAATACGCTTTCGTTCCGACGTGCAGCTGGTACGCTGTAGCCTCCACTGCACTTTTTGGGGTACAGTGCTTTGCCCGCCCCCTCCAAAAAGGGAGGTGTTTTCAAAGAGGCAGCCTCTCTCGGTCTAGACGCTCACATTTTCCCTCTGGGGTTAGTCACCAGTTAAATGTACGTGTGGAAACGATGTTGCCACATTCCATGTATTACGGGAACAGTCCATAAAGTTACTAACTTAAAACATTCCAGCTTTTAACGTATTCCAGTGGCGGCTGGACTCGTTCATTCCGAATTAGGATGCCCTGTCTGTTTTACTGCTCTTGGATAATGACCTGAGTCTTCAGCTTGGTGGGGTCTGAGCAGTAAAGGGCCTGGACCTTGGCTTTGGCGCAATAAGTTGGGGGTCATTTCAGAGGTTTAGAAATAGTTTCCAATTCCATTTATGATCTGGAATGGAAGCAGAAATCAAAACAGGGTTAACAGGAAGAATGATTTAATGTCCGTGTCATATTCCACTGCTTTTCGTCACGGAACATGGAGGATGTTGTTGAGTATCTCTTTCCCACCTTTTGGAAATGTGTCACTGGGCCCTGCCATCTCTGCCAGTGATGATTCAGTCTGCCACTTAACCTCGACAAGCAACTCGTGCTGAAAGTGCCTTCCCGCAGAGGAACCCCCGACAGGGTTCCCACGCAAAGCCTGAAATGTAATTCTGCTTTATTTGAGTCCAGCATTGCTTTGTTAACTCTGATCATCATGTGTTCCTCGGAGATTTCCCTGGCCTGAATATCCTTTCTGCCAGACTGGATGTGCCCAAGAAAACCTTATCTTTATGTTACCAAATAACTCCACTGTCTTATTCTGAAATAATGCCATTAAAATCCCATGTTTCGAACACAATAAAATCATTATGTTTGTAGTGGTGTGTAACATATATGAGGTGCTGGAATTTGACCCCTTCAACTTCCTCTTGAAGACACCAGAGCCGTTAACCATTTCAGCGTCACTGGATCAGCTCTTCCCAGCTTGGTGTCCATTACAGATTGAAGCCTTTGTTATTTGCATTTGGACGGTGCTTGTGTTGTCTGCTGGCACGGCCAAGCCTTGGTCAGGGTCTAAACCAGTGGTTCACAACCTTTTTGCACTGTAGCCCAATTTTTAGCATGCCAGCTCAGTCGTGACCCTATGTCAAGTACAGGTCTAAATTAACGCTGTGATCAGACGCACAGTGCGCTAGGCAATTTATGCCAATCAATGCCTATCGCACAAATCTGATTGGATTTGCCAATGATTTTTAAATTAAGCATCAGTGGGTTCTTGGATTGATTGAGTGTTCACTTGGGTCACAGACCCAAGACCCGTTTATATAGGTTAATTCTACGATTGGGCTGGGAAATCTGACCGTGGATCAGCACAGTAGCATGCTGGTTTTAAAATACTTATATTTCCAACTCTGCCTCACCGCTCTTTAAAAACTTGCTACTCAAATTTGGGTCGTGACCCAGAGGTTGAGAATCACTGGTCTAGGTTCTACAGGGACAGAGAGGCTGGCTGCTAATAGCTAATAGAACGAACCTGCAGCCTGAGAGCCGGTGGAAGGTTCCACCGTATGTGTGTGTGTGTGTGTGTGTGTGTGTGTGTGTGTGTGTGCGTGCGTGCGTGCATGTGTGTGTGTGTTTGAAAACATAAGGTGTGGGAATCTTTGTCCCTAGTAAATATCTGAAAATCTGTTTGGTTTAGGTATGGTGATGTTAGGAAAAAGTAATAGTAAATAAGAATAGTATTCTGAGGCAGAATGAATGAACCAAAAGTGTTTCTATTGAATCATTTCTTAAAATGACTCATTTCCAGGTCATCCAGAGATATACAGCACTGTGCAAAAGTCATAGGCAGTCAGAGGAAATGTTTAGAGTAGGGCTGCCCAGGCTTACCTGCAAGGGCTGGTGTGTATGCAGGTTTATGCAGGATAACCCTTAGGTCAGCTCTTCAATCCCAGGAGTGACGGCTCTTCAGCCAATCAGATCTCTAATTAGTAATCTAACTGGGGAGTGGCAGCGAAGACCCACATATACAGCGGCCCGTTCTGGGTAAGACTGGCCACCGCTGGTTTAAAGCTGTTTATCTGGGTGATAAATATATATTTGCTTCGAACAAAAAACTCAACATTAACATTAACATACTCTAAATTTGTGTGTGTTCAAATGCTAACACAAGTAAAGCTAACGGATTTTTTACTGATCTCCTAAAAGTTGCTAATGTGTTGTTGGATGTCTAGAAGAACGTCGTTTCAGTTCCCAGACCTCAGGGGCACCCCAGCCACATGTCTGTTAAATTTCACCACTAGCTGACTTAATTAATGAATTTAATTAGTTAATAAACAGTCAATGAAGTATTCATTAGCCATATGAGGTGTGCTAGTGGTTGAGTAAAAAAACACGTTTGTGTTATGGATGGATGCTGACAACACTGAGGTGACCTTAGGAGAGCTTTTGAAATGGCTAAGCTGACACACTTTGACAGATCTAACAGCAGTTTTATACCAACGTGCCTCCTAATCATCCACTGTATCAAAATTGGTGGATTCTCTCCTGCCCCTTCACCCCCTTAGCTACTGTGTGGTGAGGGTACTGGCGCAGAATGGCTGCTGTTGCGTCATCCAGGTGGGGGCTACACAGTGGTGGTGGTTAAAGTGGCTCCCATTGGCTCTGTAAAAAAGTGCTTTGGGTGTCTTGAAAAGCGCTATATAAATGTAACATTCATTCATCATTTAAACTTCACTTTAACTGCCTAAGACTTTCACACACTACCACCTGTCATAAAAAGACACAACATGAAAGTTTCCGATGCCCCATTTGTGAAGCGTTTTGGAGTATGATCTGATTAGACCTCAGTCTCTGCTCGGTGTTCTCCTTTGTTGAAGTGCTGTGATGTTCCACCTAAGGTGCTCATCTTAGGGGCTTCTGAGTGAATAAAATGAGCTCTGTTTCCTCCAAAGTCCACAGAAAGAAATTCCAATGCCTCACCCCTCCCAACTCATGTGGCTGAAAGTCTTAGATGTTTGCTGTAGACTGAAGAAAGGCTTTTCTGTGCGGCTGCGAGCGACAGCCCTTTCACCTCTGCGCTGTCGGTAGTGCAGATACTCGCCTGCCTGTCTGCGGTCTGTAGGACAAGCCCAGCCTGATTCTGTTCGCTTTTGGCACTGGACCCTGTTAACACCTCCGGTGGTCTTGATCTCTCCACACCTGTGCTGGTACTAGACCTTGCACAAGCGAGTGTGGTGCACAGTTTTTTTTTTGTGTAATACTTTTTTGGTTATTGCATAATTCCATATAAGTTATTTTATAGTTTGCTGTCTTTATTCTAAAATGTAGAAGAGACTATAGACAAACCTTTCTATGGGTAAGGGTGTCCAAACGTTTGACTGTAAGTAAATTTTTTATTTATATAGTACATTTGAAAACAAACGAAGTTTACCAAAGTGCTATACGTACGATATTTGCAAATACCAAACAGTTCAAACAAAGATGTAGCTGCACAATAAAAGTGCCAGATCAAACAATGACTCCATGGAGGCACGAAAGGAGAACTTAAAACAATAAACAATCAACATATTGTCAATCTGGAGTGAAAGCCAGGCTGTTAAAATAGGGTTTCAGTCGAGATCTGAAATCGGCAATTGATGAGGAGGACCTGATGTTAAATAGAGGCTGTTCCACAGATGTGCGCATATACTGAAAAGTTAATCAGGTGACCTCAGCTTTCATTAAATCACATTTGACCGTGACTCAGTAGTTTCACCGTTTGCTCCCTTCAGTTTTGCACATAATGTCCTGTGAATGGCCATATGAAGGCTGTTTGAAAGTCAGGCATTAAGCAACAGTGAAGTAGGAGGGCAGCATGGCTGCCCGTCGTGCTGGCGTGCCGCTCGAAGGTATTTTAACCCTCCTCACGACGGCTTTCCCTTTAGCCTACTCCTTTGAAATGTGATAGTGAGGAAGGGTGGTGGGAAGGAGCCACAGTGACCAGCCATTGGCTCCGTGTCGATGGGGGGGGGGCATTGTTTACCTTCATGTAAGGAATGGCGAAACAGGGGGCTGTCCACTGTCTCTATGTCTCTATCCACCACCCCCCCCACCCTGCTCACAATGAGGTCATTTATCTGGTTTTGCGTGGAGAATGTCGAATAAGAGGTTTTTGTTCAAGATCTGCCTCTTGCCCCCCCCCCTCCAGATTGAAGAGGATGGGAAGGCAGCCCAGTGCAAGAAGCTTCGAGTGGGGGATGAGCTCGTCAACATTAACGGGTCCGCTCTGTATGGCTCACGCCAGGAGGCCCTCATCCTCATCAAGAGCTCGTACCGGACCCTCAGGATGGCTGTGCGCAGGTGGGTCCTCGCTGCTCTCTGTCCATCTGTAAGTGTTTCACTGTTATGTTACAGTAGAATAAGATCGCTGGATAGCTTCTCTGAGCTCATGGAAAAACTGAGCCCAGAAAATCCTATGGACTCTTATAAATGACAGAAAAGCCCATCCCATAGGCTCCAGATCACAGCGGTAAGCTCCGGAGCCCATACTAAGGTTGTGTCTTTACTTAGACTCAATATAAGTGCACGGCATTATTCTTAGTTTGATAAATTGATTACTGCATAGGGCTCAAATGAAACAAAATAATTTTCCCCTCCGTCATAAATGTTCATAACTGTTTGAGCTGGTGAAACGTATATGAGTGGCAGCTACTGATACACCAAACATCTTTGGTGTGTGTGTATAATATACATTTTATATATATATATATATATATATAGGGAAAGGTATCGTCTAATTATACAGGAAAGATACATTGTCTCTTAAATTTCATTCACTATTCCGAAGTGCTGAAATACCAATTCAGTACCTAGTGCACTGCAAACTGAGTTTATAAATAAAAAATAGCCAAAGTGAAGTCTGCTCTGGTTGCTTATCTGTCTAAAACTGACGCTTGAGACTCCCCAAATGTGTGGGCGCCAAGAATGCTGTGAAGTGGAGTCCGTTTTATGAGCCTGTTTTTGGGTCTTACAGTCCGGCGTGAAACGCTGACGGAGATGGTAGAGAGCCGTTAAAACATGGCTAACACAAGTAATTCTTCTTCCAGTTCATTTGTGGCATTTTATATATTTTTGTGCCATGACAGTGAAGGGCTAGGCTGGGAGCCCTCCCCTTGGTGCTCAATAGCGACACACTGTGGTCAGTGTTGGAACTGCGCAGTGGCAGCAAATGTGTGCTCTTTTCCAGTTGTCCACCTCGAAGATTCTGGGCTGTGTCGCCCTGTCGCTCTTATGTGTGCAGCTGGATCGATTGCAAACATCTTGTTTGGAGGCCGTTCAAAGGGAAACGTGTGAAAACATTTGACACGTCTGTTTTGTTTTATGACGCCTGCATGGTGCGGCCTTCATCCCTCGCAGTGGGCTCTTGGTTTTTACACTGATACTGCTTTCTAAGCGTGTGAATCTGGGGAACATGACAAAGCTGCTAGCTCGGCATTGTTGCTGTGTCTCTGAACATCTCACATGGGAGCTCACCACAGGAAAAGTGGTTTTCAGCTAACAAAAACATACCCAGGGGGAGAGATTCCTCTCGTTCTTGGTGGCCTTTCAAAAATGCCATTATGAAGACATACTGTTATTATCGTGATTGAGGTTTCCAAGCTGTGGTTTGGCAGCAGGGGGCTACGTGCTATATAGCGAGGCTCCTTCTTTGACTTACTCTCCTGTTATGAAGGGGTGTCAGCAAAATACGGTCACATCTGTGGGCCCTTGAGCATGGCCCTTAACCCCCAGCTTCATGGGTGCCATTGCAGGTGGCTGCCCATCTGTGTCATGGAGAGCAAGATGGGGTAGGTGGAGAGAGAATTTACCCATGGGGATCAATGAAGTGTCATCATTTTATCTCATTTTACAAGCTTAGGACTGCGGAAGTTTCCTGGCCTTCCTGTTGCCAGTTACTGTTAGGGGCCAGCTGGGAACGGAGGTGTGTGTGGGCTATAGGGCAGTATGAACGTCGTGCTGGACTGCACTGGGCCTTAACATGACCAGGAAGGAGGAGCTGAAAAAGACATGGCCGTGAGGAGGAGCAACACCGTTTCTGTAGGACCTGATTCCCCCAAAAGGAGAAGATTCAGAGGAAAATAAACAAGCAAGCTTGACCGCTCTGTCCGTGCCACCGTGATGGTGAGTCATTCACCGAGATGGGAATCTTTATCACTTTGAAGGATTATTTGGAGAGATTTTTCAAACTCATCCAAAGTGGCCTTCTGCCCTGTGCCGTTTGCTGGCTAGGATGGGCTCCAGGCACCCCCCCCCCCACCCCTGAACAGGATAAGAAGCTGGATAGATGGATGATTTTACCTTGTGGTACCTAAGATAAAGGATACGCTGCTGTGTTCTTCAGCAGCGGTGACGTCTCGGGCGTGGATCCTGACAATGGTGCTCGTATCAGATTAAAGGCCTGATCTGACCTGGTCTCCGCGTTGCCGTCATGAGCTTCACTGGGAGGAGCTGGTGATGACGTTAAACCATCGTCAGCCAATCGGGACTCTGCCATGAACCGGCAGTTTTGAGCTTCTTGACTATCCATGTTAGACTATGGGGTAAGTAAATACACTTATTATACAGCAGCAGTCAAAAGTCTGGACACACCCACCTGTAGAATGGTTTATATGTACTAATCTCTTCATTTTAGAATAATTAGACATCAAAAGTATAAAATAACATATATTTAATTATGCACTGACCAAAAAAGTATTAAACAAAAAAATTTATCTGTTGGTGGGGGGGCAGCTCTGTGGGTTGGAACTCAGAAGGTTGCCGGTTCAAATCCCCAGGCAGAGTGATCCCACCATTGGGCCCTTGAGCGAGACCCTTAACCCCATTTGCTCCAGGGCCTGGCTGACCGTACTGTCTCCTCTATGCCAGTTTCATGAGGTGGCCTCCTGGGATGCTTTTCCAGCTGTCCTGAAGGAGGTCCCTCATACGCTGAGCATGCATTGGCTGCTTTTCCTTCACTCTCTGGTCAAACTCCTCCAAAACCATCTCTGCTGTGTGTAGGTCAGGTGACCAGGTCATGTGATGTGACACTCTACCACTCTCCTTCGTTGGCGGCTTGGCGCGTCCAAACCTTTGACTGGTGTTGCTTATAATACGTATAATTAATCTGCCAGCTGTGGTTTCTGCAAAGGATATTAGCGTTAGGGCTGCTCAATGATTTCCTTGGACTCTAAATATAATTCAGCTGAGGAATAAATGGATGGGGTGGATTTATAACACGACAAATCGGGAGCGTCAGTACGAAACGAAGTGCGGCACGATAATTGTTTTATCTCGATTGTTTCGTTTTGATCATCGTTGGAAACCAAAATCGTAACTGAAATTAAAATGCATTTAATTGTCCAGCTCCAATCAGCATCCTTGTCGGCGGTTCTTCCTTACTTTACAAATCACTAAATGGACCAGCACCTTCACCCTCTAGATCTGCAATCTACCAGTCCTAGACTTTTTTTAGATATTATTTCCCCTACTCTTCCTGGGGTATGCTGCCTGGAGACCCCATATTATCAAGATCTTCTGCCTACCCTGCTGCCTGCGATATCTGCACTACCTGTGGCGTCTTTCCAGCCGGCTCCACCTTCTGTCATTGACATCTCTCCTGTCTGCCCTGCTACTGTACCACTGTTCATCCTGCCATTTGAAGAAGCACCAGCACCTTCCTGCTATCACCTGCCTGCCCTCTGCTCCGTGACAGTATAATTTGACCTCCTCTGCCAGCCCCTGGAGGTTGGGCTCCCCCTTTGAGTCTGGTTCCTCCCAAGGTTTCTTCCTTCTAGGGAGTTTTTCCTTGCCACTGTCGCCTCTGACTTGGTCACTGGGGGCTTTGGGTGGGGATAATATAAAGCGCTTTGAGACAATGTAACGTTGTGAAAATGCGCTATACAAATAAAATTGAATGGAATTTAAAAATAGACTTTTGTGTACTCCGCAGGTGAAACGTAAATGTAGAGGTGAGGCAGCTTGTAGCTGCTATGCCCCAAAACTGTGGACCACACTGCCAGAAGGCATTAGAGAAGCCGGGACTTTTAAAAATCTATTAAAAACACATCTTTTTAGAGATTTTAACCAGTTTATACCATTTTATTTTCCTACTCTATTTTTATTCGTTTGTGTTTTTACTACCTTTTATCTCACTGTTTTGTTGCGATATCCATTAAATATTTTTACAGTTACAACTTTAACCCTCTATTCATTTGTTTTATTGTATCTTTTGTTTGTTTGTTTAGCTTTATTTTCCTTATTTACTTTATTCAGATTTAATCCATCTTTCTACAGTTTCATTGGCCTGTACCATATCTGCTTCTCTGCCTTTGGTTTTATTTTCATATGTGAAAGACTTTGAGCTAAATTCCTTGTTTGAAAAGTGCTATATAAATAAAGTATCATTGTTTTATTTTATGACTCATTCTGCGGTGGTGTGTGTGCATCGTTTATGTACTTGGATGTGCGCCCAAGTGTGCCCTCCAGGCATAATAGGCTAAATACTGGTAGAAGTAATTTAGTCTAAAAGTCTTCTCTTCCAATAAAAGGCTGGGTTTTGTTAACGTAAACCAGCTCGTGTATCTCCTCTGCGCATTCCCACGGCACACCAGGGTGACTGTCTGAGCCGCACCTCTTTGGTTGGTGACATGTCTCTTTTGGGTGTGGTCCTTTCTGCCTCGTGTCATTCACCTCGACCTCTGAGGGGGAAAAACAGGGGGAAAAAACAGAAGATGGAGGTTCTTTTGATCTCGGAGGCCACCCCACCTCTTCCTCATTCTGTCTGCCATCCGCCTCAGAATCTGTCATAAGCCCTATGTGGAAATGCACTAAAGCTTGTTGTTTCTGTGGGAGGTGCACAGATGTTTGGAGCTGCCCTGACGTTTCGTCTTTGGTGGAGGTTGCTTGCCACCAGAGGGTGTCAACAGCTCATTTCTGCTGAGGCAGACAGTCTGGTTTCCTGAGTTTGAGAAATCATTGGGTGGGTGGTTTTGTTTTGCACAGAGCTGCCCTTGGCTGGAGCGTGCCCGGTGATGTCAATGCATGTGAAGGCTGGGAGGTCACATGATGGGATCACATGACAGGATCAACGTGGCTCTTTCACGTGGGAAGAGTGCGTGGGTGAGGATTCACAAGTGCAACTTTTACGGGGAGAGACCGCAGACTGATTTGCAGAGTATGGTTGGGAATCACACGCTTTGCACGCTTTGGTCATCACTGTGCGACTTTTTTGTGTTGAACAAATCATAGCAAGGAAAGTGCTGTCGCACAGCAGAATGGAGTTCATTATTAATGTCCTTATTGTTTAGCTTATTTAGAGTCGTTTTGGGCACGATGATGCAACACAGCGATTTGTCGTCTTCGTGTGAGAACTGTCGCTGGAGTTCCAGTTGGAGTTGCAAAATTGCCCGTAGGTGTGTGTGTGAGTGAATGGTGTGTGTGTGTGTGTGTGTGTGTGTGTGCCCTGCGATGGCTTGGTGGCGCATCCTGGGTTGTTCCCTGCCTTGTGCCCATAGGCTCCGGACCCCCCCGCGATCCTGTATAGGATAAACGGTTGCAGAAAATGGATGGATAGAAGGCCTTTATAAGCTTAGCACAAAAAGTAAGTAAATTTGTGTTTGGTCAATTATTTCTTTGTTGTAACAATGCTTCTTGGCAATAAATCTTATACCGTTGGAAAGCCTATTTATTTCCCTTTTAAGTGGTGCCACATTTGTAAGGAAATTGCATTTGTGGGCTGAGGAGCAGAATTGAGTATGTGGGTTGCACCTGTGAAAAACTTGCCAAATCTTCTCTGCCAGTGTCAAACAGCTGATTCTGCTATTGACTCTTGTTTGGTGTCGTTTAGTGGATTGGATGATTGAAGTCTAAAGAAACGAGATATATTGGCAATTTAACAATTTACTCATTTAACAAACAGGAGCCTCAGTAGCGTGTGGAAGAACCATATGCAGCCACAACAGCCTGGCACCTCCTCCTCATGCTGGTCACCAGCTTGGTCACACATTGCTGTGGGATGGCATCCCATTCTTCAACCAGCATTTGTCGCAAGTCAGCCAATGTGGTTATGTTGGTCACTCTGGCATGAACAGCACGCCCAAGCTGATCCCACAATTGTTCAATGGGGTTGAGGTCAGGACTGCAGGCGGGCCATTCCATCCTCTCCACTCCCAAATTCTGGAGGTAGTCTCTGATAGACCCCACTCTGTGGGGGCGAGCGTTGTCATCTTGGAGGATAGAGTTCAGTCCCAGTCTGTGGAGATATGGGAATGCCACTAGCTGCAGAATCTCATCTGGATATCTCTCTGCATTGAGATTGCCTCCAATGATGACAAGCCTTGTTTTTCCACTGAGGGAAATGCTGCCCCAAACCATCACACTGCCTCCACCAGAAGCTGTTACCCTATCGGTGCAGCAATCAGCATAGCATTCTCCGCGTCTTCTCCACACTTCGACCCTACGATCCAACTGCCGTAGGCAGAATCTGGACTCATCGCTGAACATAACGTTCCTCCACATGTTCAGGTTCCAGTGCAGAGAAGATTTGGCAAGTTTTTCATGGGCACAACCCACATACTCAATTCTGCTCCTCAGCCCACAAATGCATTTTCCTTACAAATGTGGCACCATACAAAAGGTATAAACAGGCTTTCCAACGGTATAAGATTTATTGCCAAGGAGCATTGTTACAACAAAGAACGAATTGACCAGACACAGATTTCCTTACTTTGTGTGCTACGTTGATATGATGTAGCACTATATTGATCCTCAGAGGGGAAAAATAATCAGCACTCATTAACAACAAGTAAAGACTGTTAAATAATAACTATCAGATAATATCAATAATGTTCTTTCCGGGTCCAGCCCATGTGTAGTGCGCAGCTTCTGTGTGTCAGGCACGTCATCGATATCATGTCTATGTTCCGTACTCGGGCGCGATTAATGATCCCACTGCATCCGTACTGTGCCCAAGTCTGACTAACTGTGCTCTGGCCCACCTCTCCAAGCGGGCCAGGGCACGGTACGGAGTGATCACACTAATCAAACAAACTGGGTTTTGACAGTCAAACCGGCACGGTATGGATCGCCTAGTGTGAGTACCCCCTCAGCCATGGCCCTTAACTTGGCAGGCTTTAAGACCATGTGTCAATGTGCTGGATTCGAGGGGTTTCCCAGTCGCTTTGGGAGGATCCTGCCCATGGTTGTTATGATACATCATTTAGGGTCATAATTCCTTATTTTACTGCCATTTCCTTTCTTGTTAAACTATCAAGCGTATCAATCAATAGATGCATGCTTCCTGAAATGTGTTATTTCTGCAGTCATTTAGCATCTGATTCTTGCCCAGATTTAGATGTCACAGCACCCCCTGTGTTTAACTTTGATTAATATACTTCAGTCGGTTTTAATATTCTTTAGTTAACAGATAGCACTCTTTTGAAAACAGTGGAAAAATACGTAATGTATAATGACGGCCCTGCATTAGGCTTTATTAAGAACAGTCTTTCGGAAAGTGATCCAATGTTTGATCACTGCAGCTTCCTGACAGTTCAGCAGTGTGCAATTTAATTGGTAACCAACATTCAGTTCAATTCAATTTATTTTTATATAGCGCCTTTCAAATCCGAGTCGCCCCAAAGCGCTCTACATGTTATTGAGGGAGTAATACAAAATAGGAAAAAGGAAAGACAAAGAAATTAAAGAAAGAAGGAAGGCCAGATGACAACAGAGGAGAGGAACCAAAAACTCCCAAGTAAGGAGAAAAAAAAAAACCTCTGGGGGTCCAAGGTCAACTGGTTGCCCACCCGCCCGGGCATTCTAGCCAACATCATCTAAAGATGTAGGTTCCGTGCAAGAAAGGAACAATCACATGAAATGCATTTTATGATAATGGTTCTGTAGTCGATACTTGCTAGCAGGAATGTCTGAATCTCTGAGGAGAACATTTTGACTGTGCAGGACATTAAGGAATCTTTCACACAGAGAGTTAAAATTGCAAGCTAATCTAATCATTGCATGAATATAAGTAAAGAGAGTCTACCAGTGTTTGCTAAGACGTGCAGGCTCTGTGTTGTTCACAAAGAACATTTTTCTGCCCTAAACTCTATATAATAATCCGAAGCACATATGTCAGTGTGCATGTTTTTCTCAGCTTTGCCTTCCCTATACATCTGACAGTCTTTTGACAATGGCCTAAAATCTACAGCTATGATTTTGCTTCCCCACCAGTACTACAGGCCAGATTCATAGAAGATACTAAGAACTGAACCATAGAACTATAAAGGCTCGTGGGAGTTTTACTTACACAAATATGTTCTGAGGGCAAAAGAAACAATAACTGGTTCAGAGTGATAACCAATCAAATTATAGAGAAGTGGGTCAAAGCAATTAGAAGAGGCATCTGATTGGCTGGGCCACCTCCTCTAGTCGCTTGGACCCACCTCCTCTACAATATGATTGGTTATCACTCTGAACCAATCATTGTTCCTTC
>JAAGVU020000127.1:223511-236653 GCA_011763525.2 Mormyrus iriodes
AATCGGGTAGTATAAATGTTACAGAGCGGAGTGAGTTCCTCACATTGTGTTCAGCCGTAATCGGGTAGTATAAATGTTACAGGGCGGAGTGAGTTCCTCACATTGTGTTCAGCCGTAATCGGGTAGTATAAATGTTAGGGTCTGTTCCTGTATCTGTGTTATTAGCTGGGCTTCTGAGTATTTAAATATCAGTGTTCATGTGTCTGACTGATACTACCTCCATAAACTGGTTGGAAATTGACGAGAAGCAGCCCAAAGAATGACCCGGAAGCGTTTTCCTTTCACATTGTTCATCTTGCTCTCTTGTCCTCAGCTGGTTCATTGTCTTCGTGCATAAATGCCTCAAACTTGCAGAACATCAGCCATTGGCCATTAACTGTATGTTTTTTTTCAACTATTTTATTCATTTAGAGGTCTAGTTGACCGGCCACTTTCAGATTTATGTAGACGGTTGTCTTGGGGGAAATTTTTCCCTGGATTCGTTCCACTCCTAGCCACCGGTCGGTATTTGGGGCTCTTTTCTTAGAATCGGGAAGCTCCGCTGCGTTCCTCAGACAATGCGGAGTGCCCCCTCCCCCCGCAACCCTACGGCAGGTCCACCTTTATCTTCCCAGACATGGCTTCCTCTCCACCCCCGCTGGACTTCCTGAGTGCCGGAGCTCAGTTGCAGGCTGTTGTCATGCTCTGGGAGGTCTCGGAGGAGCATGGTCCTTGGGGCTGCTGTAAACCTGGAGTGCAGAGGGCTAGCGGGCTTTTGGAATTCTGTCCACCCCCCTAGCTCTGGGCTGAAAGCCGGCTGATGATGTGAGGAACCGTCTTCGTCCCTCCCTCCCTCTCTCTCCCTCCACTCCATTTCCTGAATATTTGCCCCCCCCCCTCCCGTAATGTACAAAGGGGGACTTTGTCGTTCGCTTTGTTTGGTTCTCTCTGGTGGAGCGTATGAAGTTGACTCAGAGCATTTGGGCAAGTTTTGTCTGTGGCATGTGACTGGCCACCGCCCGAGCGTGCCGAAGCCTCTCTCTCGGTCTGCCCGCTTGGGCGACTTGCAGACACTTTCCTCCGATGTCTGGTGGCCTCTGTTGGATGTTGACTTCCTGCTGGAGCATGGTGAGTGCAGAAAGTGAGGGTGGTGTGCTGTGGCAGGAGCCGGGAATCCTGGGAAATTTCGACCTGCCAGACGTCAGTACGTGCTGTGTGTGGCCCGCATGCAAACGCTTTCTTTATAATAGTTTTTACTGGTTTAGCATCTGAGTCAATTCAGTTATATCATCCAGACAATTGTGTGTCACAGTGACTGTCCATAATGAATGAACAATTCAGTTTTCCTGAGGCTGTATACCCGTATGAACTTTGAAATCAATTTTGAACATCAGTAGGCATTTGTATGGAGTATAGTATGTACATACTATATTGGTAAAAGTTTTTATTACGAAAGAATGTGTTCATCTCTATAGTAAACAGAAATCAGCCTCTTTATTGCTTTCATTCCTGCAAGTTTGGTTATGACGTTTATTTTAAGCCTTCCTTCCTGTTAATGGCACAGCCCTTAATAATGATTGATGACTCCTTGGATTTGAGCTTATCCATCACGCTGATCTCCTGGCAATGGGACAGTGTCTTCTGGATGTCTGGAAGTCTCATCTCACTCCCTAGACCCCTGGTCTGGGACCCCTGATAGCTCCCCCTCAGTTGACGACAGCGGTCGACTGCAGGAGCTTTCTTTTGGCCTCCTGAGTTGACGTTGGCTGTAGTTGGGTGTTTGCACAGCTGTCTGATCAGAGGGGAGCTGCAGATCATAGGTGGGGAGGGGTCTGGGCCGCACCGCCGCTGTCAGATGTGGATTGGTGATCGTCTAGCCGACCTGCTGGAGTTGCAGAGGTCCCTGACTCACATTCAGAGCAATGGTGTTTCATGATCACGGCCCGTGTGCCTTTCAGAGAGCCGTGGCCCTGTGTGTGTGGGAAATTGCCCCCCTGTTTACGTATCTGTGTGTGTCTCTCCCCCCAGGCGCAGCGTCCCTGTGATCCGGCCTCACTCCTGGCATCTGGCCAAGCTATCCGAGCCACCGGGCGACGGTTCCCCCGCCATGCAGCTACATCCTGGACCCTTTGGCGTCCCGTGGCCCTCGGCAGGAGAGAACAGGTGATGCCCAGCACCGACCTGCATGCCACCGGCCACTCCGCCTCAGACTGGCCGGGAGCTGACAGCTCGGGGTCACGCCTGCCAGAAAAACTCGTTCTGCTGTCTCGTTAACGTCGTTTAGGCCAGCTAAACGTCTCCTGCAGATGAACATGTGCAGGGACTGTTTTCAGGTTCCATTAGGCTGGTAATGTAAGCATAGGCTAATGGCTACGGCATCTGTATGCAGAGGCGGCCACGCGGTATGTCTGGGGGCTTCTGAGGTGGGGCATCCCCGCTGAACAAGGAAGTTCCCTGATGAATGAGATGCCACACGCTGTTTGCGCGATCCACTGCTGCAGCTCTGGAGCCGGCCGCTCGTGAGAATGGCTGTACTGATCTGAGATGTGTGCGTGTTCACTTAAGGATTGCCCGCGTTAAGGCTGAGTGCTGCCAAATGGGAGTGGCAGCGGCACAGTGTGCTGGACCACAGGTTATTCGTGAGATCTATCACGTCTACAGTGAATGCTAAGGGATTTTAAGTTTGAATTCACTTGGTATAAATTAATGCAATCTAATGTCGTGTTTGTGTGCGTGTGTGCGTGTGTGTGTGCGTGTATTTATAAATATTGCCAGCAGGAGGAAATTTAAGGAACTATAGTAGTAGCCATAGTAACCATAGTAGTAGTACCTAGTATTTAGTAATTATTATGCTTTAATACAGAGAAGCGCATATCCTTGTGCAGTAGTTTAGTTGTCGCTCGCTGTATAAATGCTGTATCATTTTTTGAGAGCTTTTGAGAAGCTTTGCTATCCACCCACATTTGCTGTAACTTGTCCTCTGCTGCAGTGACCTGTCCATGCAGTGGAGCCAGCTGTCCCGCTACTGCAGCACGGATCGCAGCAGCTCGCTGGGCAGCATGGAGAGCCTCGACCCCCCCTGCCAGGGCTGCTGTGACAGCCAGTTGTCACCTGTTGACCCCGTCATCTTCAGCAATAAGCGGGATTCCGCATACAGCTCCTTCTCTGCCAGCTCCAACACCTCCGACTACACGGTCTCCCTCCGGCAGGAGGACGCCAGCTCCATGGACAGCCTGTTCCACAGCTTGGGCTCCTCTCGCTACGCCGACGGGCGCTGCCAGGACCCCGATGGCGATGCAGGACTCTTCGTCGAGGAGCCCAACAGGAAGGCTTATTCCTCCTCCTGCAGACGCCCGGAGGCCCAGGCACGGCCGTCCTCATACGGCTACGAGGAGGAGCGGAGTCCCTCCGCTACTGCCAGGGTGCCCCCACAGCCTCCTGTGAGGAGGGATAGCTTCAGGGCTACCCGGGGCCGGCCCCGGGCCACAGACCAGCGCTGCGTTTCTGCTCCCGTCGACATCTCGGGCGTCTCCGGATGTTGGGTTGAGGATCCCATGAAAATCCAGGCCCGGGCCTCAGCTGCGACGCCGTGCGAGCTGGCAGAGAGCAAGCCCTGCCAGCAGGGATGCCCACTGGATCAGTACTACACCTTCAGCTCGCAGTTGGAGGCCTGCAACTGCAGCCAACGTGCGTCTTGCAAGGAGAGCCTCTCTGCCTCCCATCTGCTACCAGGACTCTCATACTCCTCTTCTCTTTGCCCTCTGGAGCCTCCAAGTGGAGGCGTGAGGGAGAGCATGCACCCCCCCTGCAGCTTACCCAAGCCCCCCAAAAAGAGGCATGGCATCACAAGTCACAGGCACAGCGCACCCGACACACTGCTGTCCACGCAGCTGTCCACGCTGAGCCTCTCCAGCAACCCCAGGCTGGACAGCGACCTGCCCCCTCATAGTCCATGGTCCAGATCTTCATTACACTGTGAAGAAGATCCAGAGACCGAATCTGCCAAAAATACGTTGCCTCTGGAGAAATGGTCCGGCAGCAGATGCTCCACACCTGGTTCGGTCGCGGCTTCTGAGCCAGAGGATCCACGGGCAGAGGGAGAAACACCCCAGTCTACCGCAGGCCTGCTCCGTACTCACCAAACGTGGTGCTCCTCTCTCACCATGCCTGGAGAAGAACCAGTAGAGCATCCCCAGCCAGTGGAACGTGGGGCTCCAGAAGAAGATTGCAGAGGTCTGTACGGGGTAGCCAACAGGGACGTGCTCGAGCAGAACAAGCAAGACGGAGAAGGAGACGGGGATAGAGAGTCCCCGATTCAAGTGGCCAGACAGGACTGCTCTAGGCAGCGCCGCCTGTCCAAGTCACTCCGCCGCAGCGAACGCTTTGCCACGAATCTGCGCAACGAGATTCAGCGCAAAAAGGCACAGCTGCTGAAGTGCCGAGACTCGGCCAACCTCCTGCAAGGCGAGGAGCCCCTGGAGGACGAGGAGTTGGGGGAGCTGCATAGCCTTAGTGCATCCTCCGACATCTCAGTGGTATCTAGCAAAATGGCTGCTCCTTCCTTGCTTGACCCTCTGGAGTCCTCCACTTCCAGCACCAAAGGTCCCAGTTGCTTACGAGACCCTGGGTGGGGCTCGCAGTACAGGGAGCGAGCTGGGCCCTCCCACATCAGAGTGGTTGAGGAGCCAGCACCAGCAGGAAAACCACGGCGGTGGCGTTGGACGCGGGAGACGGAGCTGTCCTGGACTGCTGGCACCAGAGCTTTGGAAGAAAGTCCAGTGACTAAACCTCACTCCTGGTCCAAACTGGAAAATACTGACATCCCTCCGATCGCAGACCGCAGAAAGTTCTTTGAGGAGACCAGCCGGAGCGTGCCTGTGTCCAGCCAGCCCTGTCCGTCCAGCTACCGGCAAAGGCCGGAGATGCAACAGAGGAAGATGGAGCAAGCCAAGATGGAGACTCCTGGACGTAGAACAGAAGCAAACCAGAGACGCTATTCTTACCAGGGAGATGTTGGTGATGATGTCTTGTATCACCAACTCCAAGAAGCGAGGAAAACTCCACCCGGCAGCTACTGTGGTGATCAAGAGATAACCCGGCCGAACTTGAAAAACGACTACAGTGGTAATCGATTCGGCAATCCCGAACTACTGGAGGTCAAACCATTTCCCCGTACTGATGAAAACAGTCTCCTTCTCTCCACCTCATGCTTGGGTAATCAGATCAGCCCTCTGGAGAAGCCAGGACAGAAACAGATGTGCAGGGCTCCGCTGGAGGTAAGAGTGTGGTAGAGTGTGCTCTCTCTTCCTGAGGAGCGCATGGGTTAACGGGTGTGTTTCAGGGGAGATTTGGTGTTAGAGTCACAGAGTACGGTCCCTGGTAATGTAGTCCCCAGGCAATGTAACCTCTGTATCAGGCCAACAATAAGAAAGCACTGAAGGAGGTATGGACGTCTGAAATAGCTGCTCCCTTTCCGTGCACATGTCTGTGTCAGCTGGCCAGAATATAATTCTGTTGAATTCAGCCCTTCTTATTTACCGGGCCTATATTTTATCAAATGCCACAGCATTTCAGGAAAATTTTAGTACATTTCCAAACGTGGCAAAACGGATGGTGAAAAGTCCCATCTCGCTTTCAAAGTGTGGTTATAACACTTTGGTTATAACCATTAAAGAACTCCAAATTCCAAATTTGATTCTTATAAAAGTCAGACAGCTCCTCTCTGTAAACCGGCCCCTGGTGAATTTCGGAGTGTTGATATTCCTTGCTTGCAGTTATGTTGTCTCTAGGCTCCAGTCCATCGTCCCAGCCTCAGATACGATCAGATGAAGGCCTTCGGTTTAGAGCAACACCGATTATCATTTGCCACTTTTCCTGTGACCCCCCAGGGAGAGCAGTTCTCCTTCAACATAACCAGATGTGCTGGGGGGCAATAAATCTCGTCTGTTTTTTTAAGGAGTCCCAACACACAAATGGTTTGCCTGTGCAGGGAATATATGTAAAAGTTCATAAACTTGCCATTCCAAGATACTCTATAAGGATGTGTTTGTAATGCTCTCTGTGCACTGAATTATAGTGCTGGTTTTGAATTTATGAATATACTTGTAAGATTTGCATTGTGTAACACCATTCTTATAAGCATTTTCTTAATCCTTATCAAGCCATTTTAGCTTATTGACAATAAAATGATCATTAACTTATTGGTAACTTTAATGGTATGGTCCTTATTTTTAATTCTGTAAATCCTTCTTGTAGGTACATCCCATGAAGATGATGGGAAAAACAAAACTGAGTAGAAATTTAAGTCTGACAGAGAGGTAAGGATCCATCCCTTTAGCTCCATGAAAGAAGAGAGTAGATTAACAGAACTTCTATCTTTAGTTTTCTGTAACAAATTAGTTGTAATTCCTTCTCTAATCAAAAAAAAAATCATCATAACCCCAATAATAATCCACTTTTGGTTGTTGTCTGTCTCTGTTTTCAGGGATTTATTTCACTGTAGGTCTAGCCTCCGGCCATCAGAGGGCGCTACACTGCCGAACTGTGATAACTTCGGTGTAGCTGAGACGCAGCATGCGTGTGACATGGAGGAACACGCAGCGCAGCACACACAGCGAGGGCGGGCCCTGTCAGAGGGCAACATCCATCTGGCACAGCGGCTGCATACAGTACCGATTCACATCGCCGTGGCAACAAAACCGGAAGAAAGTGGCATTGCGGGCTGGAAGAAGGGGGTGCCCCCGCCACGCCCACCCCCTCCTGACTGGGAGAAGTTCTACCGCAGGAGGGCATCTCACCACAACTTGCTTTCCCGCCCCTTTACTCCTACTGGGGAAGCTCCAGGCCCAACTCAGCCCCTGGAGCATGCTGGGTACCTCGATGTGACCCGACAGCGCTCCCGCAGCCTGCCTCTTAGCGATGGTGGGGGCAGCACCCAGGGGTGTATCACCGTCCTGCAGGAGACCTTCAGACGGGCCATTCCAGCGAGGGAGGCTCCTTTGCAGGCCGTTCCTTATGCGAGGTGAGCAGGTCTCCAGTTTTAAAACAGCCATGTGTTTCGTGCTGTAAGAGAAACATGTAATAGTCTTGCCTGAGATTATCACTGATCTGCTCTATATTCTGCTGTATAGATCTAGTTTATTAACATTAATCACTCTTACTTTACACACGCCAGCTCCATGGACAGCCTGTTCCATGTTGCTGGCTAAGAGTTATGGATTACATTTGTCAGTTTATTAGATTTTTTTTTTATCTGGGACGTTGAATGTTACATTAAATGTCCTACAGGTTGTCTGTGTCAGAAAGTGCCATGAACGTAGAGCAGGAACGAGCCTGGCTCTCAGATCCCCTTCATCTGGGCTCTTGGGATGGGACCGAGCATAAGAAAATTGGCGCTCAGAGTTTGGAAGCTTGTCTGACGGAAAAGGACCCCGCCATGGGGCAGTTCTCCCCGGAGATCCGCCTCTCGGTGAGCCCCGAGACATCCAGCGACGCAGAGCCAAGTTTAGGTCCCGTCCATCTGGAAGCTGGTAGGGCGGAGGAAGAGCCTTTGGAGACGGACATCGATACACTCCAGGCAGCAGAAGTGGGCGACTTGGCCGTAGGGCAGCCGCGGAGTCCGGCACGCCCCAGGGCCGTGCTGGAGACTGATATAGACATGATCCCAGAAGGCAGTCCCTTGTCGGTAGACGCACTGATACTCCCCCTTGGCCTTGCGGCGGAGGTGTGCTGTGGGGCTGCTGGTGAGACAGCAGGAGCTGAGCTCAGGGAGGAGCTTCTCCCTCAGGGTGGAGAAAGGGACGTAAGCAAGGAGGCCTGGAGGGGAGGTAGGAGCGGGTTGGAGCTGAGCGTCGACACTTTGGAAAGGTGAGAGCATTTCCCAGTACACTTCACTTATTTAGCCGATGCTTTTATACAAAGTGGCATATATTTTTTTTTAAGGAAGCAGGGTCAGATAACCTCTAGAGCAACTGGGAATTATGGGCCTTGCTCAGGGGTCTGACAGTGAAATCACTTACCCATTTTATCTCGGACTTGCTGAGAACCACACTGTCTCACCACTTCTCCCTTTTCAGTTGCCGACGAGGGGGCATGATATGTTTCGTCATCATGGGTGGGCTGCTGACGACCGCGGTCGGTGCGCGTGTAGCCCAGATTTTTCTGTCTAGCATAAACTTTGCGCGTCTGTATGCATCAACCGCGCATGTGCAAGATAATTGACAAGGTATTTCCAATAGGTGGCAGCGTTTCTCTTCACAGATCAGCGTGGCAATTACTAAAGAGTAGAGAAAGAATAGTTGTTGTTCTTGTAGTTAAGGTGAGCAGCTGTACGAGGAGGGTTGGAGGTGCCCACATAGCTAATTTTTCATACAGTCCAGATATACCGAGTTATATGGTATTTTAAAAAGTAGCACTATTGTGGCAGTTTGAAATCTTGGCCATAAAATTCGCAGAGTGGATCGGGGGGGCCTGGGATCCCGACTCATTTTGTCGTAAAGAATTTCAAAATACCATGGATCGCCTTAGTACCATATCACTGCCCTTGACTAATAACTTTAAAATTGTTTCACTACACTGTACTTGTGTTTGTTGCAATACATCTGCCCTCTGCTGGTCGGGTGGAGTATTACTGCTGTATGCAGCACCGACCGCAACCAACTGCATCCACAGCCAAACGTAGTAAGAAGGCAAACTGTGCCGCTGAGTACCGTCCGCGGCCCGAAAGCGTACGCGGAAAAGAGAAGTGTGAACTAGGCTTAAGGTGGCCTTACGATGTGTGTTTCACTCGTGCCCCCATCTCAGGCGAGCCAGACGGCCCCCATCTGATCCTCAAGGCCTGGGAAGCAGGTGTGCATTGTATTACAACACTTCTGCTGCCAAAGCCCAGCTTCTTAGCCAAATGAAGGAACAGACGGGCTTCGGGGAGGATGGTGAAGATCAGGAGCTCTCCTATGAGAAGGTAAAACAGTGCCGGCAGCAAGAAAGGTATCCATCCATAGCCAATTAGTTTATCTAGTAGGGGGGTGTATGGAGCCTGTGCCAGGGGACACAGGGCATGAGGCAGTGGACAGTCTGGACAGGATGGCTGTGCAATGCAGGGCTCACACTCAATAACTATGGGTTGAGACACCAGTTCACCAACCCATTTTTTCTGGCACACATAAACGCACAACAGAGGGTGGGATTTGAACCCAGAAACCTGGCGACGTCAGGCTGTAGTACTAACCACAGTGATCCACTGTTCCACATCAAATCAAATGAAGTAGATGCAGCAAATGAAATGAGTTCATCTGTCAGCAGTTCAGAACTATGGGAATCCCCTTAGATTAGGAATCAGCAGAGTGTCACAGAGACAGTGTCTCCCGCATCGTACCGTCTGCCGTGCCTGAAGCAGACCACTGCGCACGTCAGCGCTCAGAGCCTCGACCCCCCCCCACCCCCCCCACTTGTGCTGGCATATATCTCACGTGGTTCTCCTGGCAATAGCAGCTGATCGAGAGCCTGGAGAAGAAGCTGAGGGTGCTGCGGGAAGCACAGCAAGGCCTCCGCGAGGACATCCAGGCCAACTGCCAGCTCGGAGAAGAGGTGGAGGCACTGGTGCTGGCCGTGTGCAAGCCCGGCGAGGTGGACAAGTACCGCATGTTCATCGGGGACCTGGACAAGGTGGTTAGCCTGCTACTGTCGCTGTCTGGGAGGCTGCTGCGTGTGGAGAGCACCCTGGACACCCTGAGCATGGACTGCGGGCCACAGGAGCGGGTGAGTGAGCTGGGGGTGGGGGGGTGCAGGAGAGCGGAGGAGAGGACGGGACATTACCGGACAGGAGGGGAAGGGTCCCGTCTTCCTCCTCCTGATTCCTGTGGCCACGTTGACTTTATCTTCAAGGACAGAAGAAACAGTTCTGATAGGGAATAATCAACTAGTACATCAACTAGTAATCAGTCCACTCAGTCCATCTTGGGTAGATAGTGGCACACGTTGTTCTTTGCCTGTTTCAGTGCCCACGTAGTTCTGTAATCTTCAGGAACCACTGTAACAGGTTTGTCTCTAGTGCCTGTCTAAAGTTATAATAGTATCTTGAAGTTGCAATAGGGGGATTCAGTACTGTGCAGAAGTCTTAGGCAGTTAAAGAAAATTATCTTCATTTCGGTGTAAAAAAATAATTTGTTTGTTGTTCTTTTTGCTGGCTTTTTAAAACCTCTCCTAATATCACCCCAGTAACAATCCAATATGCCCATGTACTTGTTGACTCAAACACTAGCATCTCATGTTCGGCTGATTAAATAGCTCATCAAATTGTTTCACTTTTAAGTTAATTAATTAGGTGAGCTGGTAGTGAAATTTGACAAGCACACGGAATGAGGAGAGGTTTGTATATAGTCATCCAACAAGATATCAGTAACTTTTTGGAGAACAGAAGAAAGTCTTGTTTTATTGGGTTAATGTTAATTTGTATATATTCTAATGTTAAATCATTTGTTCCTGAGCAAATATACACTTCCTACCCAGATAATTAGCTGTAAAAATTGTCTTTGACTGGCTCAGACTTTTACACAGTGCTTCACCTTGCTCCACTCACTGGGCAGACGGCGTCGTGTCCTTTTATGCACCTGAATGCTCTTAGTTAGACTGACCTCCCTCTACAGCTCAGCCTCCTGGAAAAGAAGAAGCAACTCCTCGGCCAGCTGGGGGAGGCGCAGGAGCTGAAGCAGCACGTGGAGCGGAGGGAGCAGGCAGTGTGCCGGGCGTTGGGCCGCAGCCTGGCCCCCGAGCAGCTCCGCGACTACAGCCACTTCGTCAAGATGAAGGCCGCCTTGCTGGTGGAGCAACGGCAGCTGGAGGACAAGATCCGGCTGGGCGAGGAGCAGCTGTGCGGGCTGAGGGAGAGCCTGGCGCTGGGTGGCGCCATGGACCGGGCCTCCGGTTGCTGCTGACTCCAGGGCTGGGGGCGGTCATGAAGGGGGAAGGCAGTAGATCGCCGCCCTAGGGGCTGTAAGGATAATATACCAAAAAATCCGCTTTACAGTGGACTGGAACAAACAATGGTGCTACAAGCTCTTCTTCTTTGTCCATTTTTGTCTGTTAAGTTTACCCATTACCGTAACACACGTGCTTGGATGCGGGGGAGAGTCTTTGGGCCATTTGATTCTGTAACAGTAATGTCACCTGAAGTCACCGCAGGGTAACACGACACTATTGTTGATTATCACTTGATTTTTTCTTTCTCCTATAACTGCATGCAGTCATTATTTATTTATTTATTTTAATGCCGTGTCACATGACCGGCCCAAGGCGCTTCTGTTTAAGAGGCCCTAAAAATTTTGTTTTGCCCCCACTTTTAAGGGGTATTATGTTTTACTTCCAATCCTGGTTTTCCAAAGCTTTGTGCCAAAGGATTTTCATTTTTCCTTCCATTTTAGGGCCACCGGTAGTCTGCGGACAGATGAATATTAAATCATTAAAAGTACGGTCATATCGGGACTCAACTCTGTCATGCAGCATTGCTAGTATGTTTTAAAGCCTCTTGTAACTAGGGTTTTTAACAGGTTTTTTTTAATCCACTATGTAAATGTAGTGATCAGAACTTTGGTTATGAATCTGTCAGATTTGTCTTTAAATAGCATCGATGAGGATCAGGTTCAGTGTTAGCAAAGACACAGCCCTTCATGGTCCATTTTAGGAGTCATTTGACACTGTAAGCTGGTTAAATTCTATATGCAATCAAGAGACATACAATCAGCTGAGGAAACTCTGCTGCTTTTATACAAATAAATGCTTCTATCAGCAAATTATGAAATGGAATGTTTTTCAGAATCTGAAAAGCACGCATCACCTTTTTATCATCTGCAGTTCCTTACATACTGACAATTGTTTTTGTGCCAAAAAAAGGAAATGTATATAATTTTTTTTTAATTTATGCAGTGTGTGTTTTTGCCTTAATTCTGTAACTGTGTATATAAAACTCTGTATGTAACGCCTATTTGTTCCCATATAGTTTCTCACTTGAAACACGTATACCTATTTTCCTGATCTATTGCAAAACATTTTGTAAGACATGCATACCCATAATAATAATTAATATTTTTAAAAGATCCGTTTGTTGTTTCAATTTTTCCCCCTTATTTAAATTTTTTAAACCAGATATCTCGAAAGGAGGATGTTGCTAGATACATACTGTCCTCTTGGCAGCCAGACTGCGCTCAAATGGCATTATACAGTTTTAGTCTGGCAGCTGTAATACTGCACTGCTGTCTGCAAAGTCCAGTCCCAGACCTGGAGGCTGACTTCGATAGAACGGGAGTGAAGAATGTGTATGTTAAATGCATTAAAGGTACAACTCCTGAACAGAAGATTCAAAATTGTCCTGCAAATATCTGATTTCTTTTCATTAACCGCTTGCATAGTCAGCGACACATTCATCTGACCCAAAGGGGAACATGGGGCACAAGGTTAGCAGCGAGCTCTGCATTCTGGGAAATGTAGTTTCCTCCTCCATCTCCGTAACTGCTCATCCAGTTCTGGGTTATGGTGATCCTGGAGCCTGTCCCAGTAGGTGCAGGGCATGAGGCAGGAGACACCCTACATTAGGATGCACACTGTGGGTATTTCAAGACACCACACACACAGCTAAACTCAGGATCCAAACCGACAGCACAGTGTGCGTGCTTAGCCACAAAGCTAATGTGCTGGCCAGCCTCTAATTCACCACAGCTGAGGCACCTCAAGCATTGAGAGGAGAAACACAAACGGAGGGCGATCTACATGCAGGGATACTAAGGAGAGCTCCTGCTAAAGTGCTGTGAATCTGGAGGAACAGGTAATCCATGTAAATGGAGAGATTAATGGGAAAGTGACAGGACCTCTGTGGTATTACATAACTTGAATATATATTATGTTGTGCTATTACCTACATCCATCTACCCATCTTCCAACCAGTTACCCTGATAAAGGTCATGAAGGGAGTTGAGGAAACCCGCAGCACGGTCGCGGAGCGCAAGTAGGACTGGAATAGTCCACCCTGGAGGTATGAAGTGGCCACTTTGCTATAATAAGTATCAAACTAGGTGGTTGCTAGGGTGTTGCTAGGTGTCGCTAGGTGGTTGCTAGGGTGTTGCTAGGTCTTGGGTGATGAGGCGTGAGGTTGATTATTGAGTCTTGTAGCTGTA
>JAAGVU020000127.1:237028-268490 GCA_011763525.2 Mormyrus iriodes
AAGCACAAATTCGGAAAGTATCGTTTACTAGGTGAAGAGTAATATGGGCCTTTCATTGAAATGAATAGGCCCATAATGACTGCTGGAAGTTTAAGAAAATAATCAAAATGTCCACTAGATGCCGATATTCACTCTAAACTTAATTATTATACTAAGGAAGTATCTAACTTCACGTGATATATGAAGAATACTGCCATTTTGAAACCGGAATGGATTCTTCCTAGAAGTCGGTTAAACGGCACTTCTTTACATCGTTTTAATTAACCATTTACTTGTACCTCCACAAGATATACGATTTAGACGGATAGCTAAAAGTCGCACCCTTCCTTTTCACTGGTGACGGCGTGTCTACGTGGCCGATGGCCGATAAGTCGATCGGGCTCCCGGACCCGCGCTCTGGGATCGACAGCGCGGCCTGACGGGGCTCGGCCGGGCAGCTGCGCCGCGGCAGCCGGAGGGCGGTGCGCTTCCCAGCAGCCGAGAGACCGGTATCGCCTCGCTACTGATTTCCGGACCGCGGCAGAGCCATGGGTCCGTGACGGCGTTGCCGGCAGTCCCGCGGGCAGCTCCTCACTTTCACGGTCCGTTCTGCTTCAGCCGGAGCTTTTTCATTAACCGGCGCTGCGTCGCCTGCGCTTACCGACAGATCCCTTTAACCAGCTGGCCGGCTGCTAACTAGTCCTGGTAATTAGCAGCGCCGCCCATGCTGACAGGTAGGTCTCGCGGCCTCTCCGAATCACCTGTTACCGCGCGGACCGGCCGCTCGGCCCGTTATTAACCCCGAGCCCTCAGCCGGCTTTTCTGCCTGTCGGTATAAATACGGCCGGTTCGGTTCGTGGGGGGGAGTCTGCGGCATCTGGGCTCGTTACTCCGCCGCTTTAATGGCCCAGTCAGTGCCTAGTTAGTGTCATGGGGTCGATGTGGTTATGGGGGCTCGGCTGGCCGGCACATGGCTTCCCGGACCGGGGCGGCTGGTACCGAACCCCTTTGCCGGCTCTCTCCCCCCGGGATGCCAGCTTGCGCTCGGCTTCCCTCCCGGTTTATAAACTCACACTCCGGCACAATGACAGCACTCCTCTAGGTGCGGTAATGGTGGTGCCGTGTTCTAGCTGCTGTAATCAGAGCCCGTTTATAATCTCCTCGCGGTATAATTAGGCATTAACTTATCTCGTTTTATGATGTTATTAAAATGTCAGCTGCTTTTTAGTCGCCCTTCGGCTTTTTGAGGGACGTGCCTCACAGCTGCGGCTGCCTAGATAATCTTATCACCGGTGGTGGATGTGAGATGAGGTGGAGCCCGGTGTCTCCTTAACATGTCACATGTTCCGATGCGAGCGTGCGATGTGTTTTGTGTCAGCATGGAAAATGCAGGGTACTGCGACGAGAGCTTCAACAGCCTGCAGAGCGGCACCAGCGATGAGGACATGGTGGAGATCGCGGGGGCCACGCTGGATTTCTCCAGCACGGATGACGTCCCGCCCCTGGATCGGGACTATGTCTCAGGTACGTGTTGGGTGGTCCTGGGGATGGGGACGGCGGAGCTCCGAAGCCCGGCTTTCGGAAGCCGCTCATCAGCTTCGCCGTAAACATGAATTATGTCGGCGCGTTTGCGAGTCAAGGAGTTGAAAGCTCAATTTGTCCAGTAAAAAAAAATACAGTTTCCATCCTAGTGACAGGAATAATGTAGTTCTTTAGTACGTGGTTTAATTGTGTAGGATATGATTGAGGAACCTTTTACTTAAAATGAGGTTAAGCCTCCAAAGTGGTCTACTGCAGATCTACCTTTCTCCTCTGGTGATGGCTACCATGGGCATTTTTTTGAAATGGGAATTGTAATCATGGTTTTTGTTTGTTTGCTTGTGTGTGTGTCTCTTTGCTCTGTTTGTGTTGTGGAGACCTGTTTTTCCTCTGTTACAACCTCCATGCTTACACTCCTTGAGAATTTTATTTACAGTTGTCAGACATTGAAGTGTTCCTTCTGTCAGGTACAGGGTCTGTGTTGGTGTGAACACCAGCTGAGGGTGTTTTGTTAAAAGTTTCCAGTGAAGGACTGTATGTTGCTTTTTGAATTGGGACCAAATCACAGCGCAACATCCCGTAGCTCATAGATGTCTCTGCTAGAGTTTGAATTATAAATGAAATGTCAAAGCTTGTAATTTCTGGTTACGTTGGGGGTGTGTTTCCGGTGGAGTATTGATGCAGCGGTCCGACCCTTGCTCACAGAAAGAGCTTCAGCTGAGCCGGCTGTTGTGCACAGGGACTTCTTTCTTCCCAGAAAAGATTAGTCATGTTTTGGGAAGGCCTGCCATTCATGCATTGCACAATCCTGATAAGTAAGCATAGGCTCTCTTGAATGTTCCGGTCTTTGCTTGGCTCTGGTGTATGGGATGTTTGTGTTTAGTGTTAGGCTGGTCTGTGTTTTTCGTGGCGTCTGTCCGTGTTTTTGCATGTCCCCCTGCCAAGCCTATTCAGACAGTGATGGCCCACTAACGCGGCAGAGTTAAGCTCCGCCCCGTTTTGTGGGGAGACAGCAACCCAGATGGGATGTCTGGAAACTAATCCCTAACAAATGTGTCTTTGAGCGTGCTGGTGTTGTCGCTTTCCCATGTTCCCCTGGAGGTGCTTACAATCCATTCAGTGTAACAGAGATTCTGAACAAGGGGCACGTTTGCACTAATGTAAACCTCGCTGTACACATGGGGGGAGGTTCATGTTTTCTGAGGGTCTTCGTGCTTTGTTAGCAAGCTCGCGGTCTCGGGTCTCGGTTTCCCGCGGCCTGATTCTTGCTCTGCTATTTAACCGAATGCTTTGATGGAAGATGTGTAAGTTGTCGATCATCTTCCTTTAAGTCATCCAAGTACCACCTCACCTCTCACAGACCAATATTATTCCATATCCATGCACTTGATAGCAGTGTTGATGATGGACAGAATCGCCCACAGTGGAAAATGGATGCCTGTCGGTTTGGACCAAGTGCTTATTGGTAGGAAGGCGCCGATTTACATTTTCCTTGGCCGATTCCTTTACCAATTTATTTTAAGCCTGATTTGCTGATACCCAACCTGGAAGATTCCGATTTCCTTAGCTTAAAAAATAATTGGCAATCTGAACATTTTTAATACTTCTTTAGTGAACGAACTTAGCCGTGTACAAGCAAAATATTTAAAATAACCTTTACAAATAAAAATGCCCCAGTCAATGTATAATTTGTTGGTCTAAATGTTTTTTGGGTAGTTCTTACATGGACTTTTTACCCCCCTACCCCCAACATCTTATGAATTTAATTAGTGTGATTTTAACCTTGTCATCCCACACTGTAAAGAACCTTCAAACAGACATGTTTTACCTCACCTGTCACATGGGATTAATGGGGGCAGGGAAGGTGAGGGTTGGGGAACTCAACTGTGGATGGAAACAGAGTGGGTTAGGGGTGGATGATATCATGATACTTTGGGTTGTAATTACAATCCACAATATAGATCAGTATTTTTTATTTTTTTTGACTGTATGTGCTAATGTCAATAAATCATTTAAAAAACATTAACGTTTTAATTCAAGATCTAGTCACTAAGTTAATATCCACTGTGACAGGTAACTGTCGGAGATATGAGATATACGGACAGCGCTGAGATGTTACGCAGGCTGAAATTACTTTGTTTCACATCGGTCTGTTTTTGTTTTACTGTTGTTCTACGTAGCCTCTGAACTCACAGGCACCTCGTGCCAGGCTTTTGCTAGTTTGTCCTGTCGTTAAAATAATAGTGCTAAGAAGTGCACTAGTAACTGGGCATTAACATGGTAGCTCAGTTTAGCCGCCCTTACGTCTGTTTGACTCCTCCACAGCATACATGTTTGTAATGTGCTGTTTGCATTAATTGTACGTTGCTATTACTACCGGGTATGATAAAATAACACCATGTCGGACACCACTAGTTTGTATAAAAAGTAACCTTAATTGTTGAACTACTTGATCGGCTCACAAAATCGGCCATATTTAGACTGGACGAGTGCCAGTCAGCACCAATCGGCCATTTCCTGTCACTGGTTGGTAATTCGGTTATTAGCTGATGTGGCTCATTATACAATGGGTCTTTTTCAGTGAAATCCATTGTCTTTTTCTTATTAATTCTGTATCTGACAACAGGTGTTATTCGCAGTTCCTCTCTAATGAGCTGCTAGGGACCCTAAGTTATGGTTGCCGTGTAGATCAGTCAGATCAGCACGCTGAACGATGTGAAATCAGGGAGGGAAATGAAAGTATGGCAATACCAAGGAAGTTTCATATGAGAAGGGGGATTTTTTTTTTTGTTGTCTTGTTCTCTTCTCTGGAGTAGTTCCTCTGCCTGGCTCCCTCCCATGCTATTATGGCAGTGAGGCTGCTGACAGATGATGGAGCCCATGGGGGGGGAATCAGGGCAGCATTTGCCAGTAACTGTAGGCGACTGTGGGTCTCTTCCCTGTCAGCTAGCGCCTTTCGGAAAGGCCTCTTCACAGTAAAATTCGTCTACCTTATAGTTAATGATTTCACTTAGCTAATTAATGAATGATTCAAGCTAACTGATCTGGCTGACATGTGCCCTGCTTAAAGGCAGCACAAATAATTTAGTGCTTGAAAAAGCCCCGTATAAATAGATTTGTGTTGGCCAGCCTGCACTGCCTGATCATTTGCATCCTTAATCATCTCCTTAACTCGCATTTGTTCTGCTAGCCGGGTCACGTGATCTGAAGGTTTGTCATTCCCGGTAAATGAGGGCCAATGGTCTGCGTGTGTGGTATTGTGGTGTTGCAGGCCCTCATTAAGGCCACTGACGACATTGCTGCAAAATGTAGGATCGATTTCTCAGCATCCAGGGCCTTCAGCTCAGCACATCCAGTGTGACCTGGACTGCAGCCCGGCTCAATGATGACATTCTCAGGAGGCTTGCTATAAATCACTGTCTCTCTCGATAGCAGATCGCAGGTCTGAGCAGCTGATATACGGCATACTGGAAAGCTTAGCTACACTGGAGCTTGAACTTCTCCTGATTTAAATGCAGAAGTGCTTCACTGGATGTGGCCAGTCTCAGCTTTTCACTTTAGCAGTGCAGGAAGTTGTCGACGTGGGGATCCAGCCGTGAGTGAAAAGAAACCAGTCGAGCATAACTAGAGGAAGTAATGGGAAATCTGTCCCCTTATATTGAGAAGAGAATGGTTTATGTTTAATTGCAGTGGGAATGTTCTGGGTGTGATGGGCCCCAAAGTTAACTGGTAGCTCTGAAAATGGGGTCCTGCAGAATGTACACCAGTGGTCAGTGGGGGTGCTGTTCTCGGTTCTTTCCCAAGTATTGCACTTCCGGTGGTGTGGTGGTTTATCTGTATGACTTTGGATCAGCTCTTCTTTGCCCCCTCTCCTGGTGCCGGTTCTGGGTTCTGTCGGTTTGCATGGCAGATCGGCTCCTCGCGGTCCCCGTCCCAGTGTCCGTTCTGGGTTCTTTCGGTTTGCGTAGCAGATCAGCTCCTCGCGACCCCCATCTCGGTGCAGTACCAGTTCTGGGTTCTGTCAGTTTACATGGCAGATCAGCTCCTCGCGGTCCCCATCCCGGTGCAGTACCAGTTCTGGGTTCTGTCGGTTTGTATGGCAGATCGGCTCCTCGCGGTCCCCATCCCGGTGCAGTACCAGTTCTGGGTTCTGTCGGGTTGCAAGGTAGATCGGCTCCTCGCGGTCCCCATCCCGGTGCCGGTTCTGGATTCTGTCAGTTTGCATGGCAGACCGGCTCCTCGCGGTCCCCATCCCGGTGCCGGTTCTGGGTTCTGTCAGTTTGCATGGCAGACCGGCTCCTCGCGGTCCCCATCCCGGTGTCGGTTTTGGGTTCTGTCAGTTTGCATGGCAGACCGGCTCCTCACGGCCCCTGTCCCTCCCCTGCTGGTTCCTCCCTGTAGTCTCCATCTGCCTTCCACATCAAGCCAAGCCCACTTTAATCATTCAGTGCATGTTCTTCTGAGCCGACACTTCCTCCCTCTCGCTCCGTTTCATGTTTTTGTCCATTAGAGGGCCGGTAGGAGACTCTGCGCTTATGCGCGTTGCCTGGAGCCTGGCTTTCAGCTCTCTGTACTACAGCACTACATACTGTTTCTGAATCAGCCCTCATCTGTCTATGCATACAAATTAGCACTTGGTTCATCTTCCTGTGATCCTTCACCCCGAGGAGCATTGCAGCCTGTCAGGGGATCCCCGGCTGTCACAGCTGTGTGCTTTGCTGTTCTCTCAACTCCAGAGGGAACTTCAGTGTAGAGTGCTAGAACCGACCAGAGAGTTGAGGTGCGTTGCTTGTTAATGTACTGATTTAAGTTTGTCAGCTACACGTACTCCTCCCTGGCCCTCAGGTTTTCATTTATTTTTTAATATACATTTCCACCAGTGGCATCAGATTTTAAGCAGTAAGTCAGCTCCATCCTGGGAACCCATAATCATTAACGTTTATGTACGTAACCAGCATGCTTCCTGCTGCCTGCCTGATCTTACAGTAGCATTATTATCTACATCAGCAAGTCAGGAAGGAGCCTGGATAAAACTTAATGCTTGCTGACCTTGTTTTACCATGACACCACGAAGGTGTGTGGTGGCAGGCTGTGAATGCACCCCATTTTAGCTGCACCTCTTTATGTGTACAGTTTTGTCATGCTTCTTTTCATGTTGTTTCTGTGGGACTGGCCGGACCAGCAACACGGACATGCCTGTGCCACATTCAGGGACTCTTTGCCTCCTCTCTGGTTAACCATGAACACAGGCATCCACTGTGTTACCAGTAGTTTGCCTCTGCTGATGTCACTGCCAGTGAATGGACATATAACTTTTGATTTGATCATTACATTGTATATTTGTAATTTTTCTGTCTGAGTACCTCGGGTTCTGAAATTGATCTCAGGATTGAGGTTTCATTCTGACTGCCTGGCTGTAGGAAAGCGCTCAATGAACAATTAAACAGTATTACTATAACTAAAATTAACCAAATATTATAACGTCATAGACGCAACATCTCTCTATGAAACCTAAAAAAGACCGGAGAGGACAGTTTCGTTTCTTCTTCCCTATACAGGGAGCCGTTCCGACCTAGTGCGCTTGAGGAAGGGGAGTGTAAAGGTCAGTGAGGAGTTCTGTGATCATTCAGTGATGTTCATTAGGTCAGCTGACGGTGATGGTGTTTCTCAGCACTTTTAAGCCGGTCTCCTTGACTTTGTCCTCTCGTGAGCAGTACCTCTATCAGATAAAGGAATGTGGCCATGATGCTGTAAATGGTGAATTAACGAGTAATCCCATGGCTAATCATTTCCAGAAAGACTCAGTCCTTGCTTAAGGCCAAACTAGTTAGCCTGTGTTTTTCTTATTTGTCAGTTGGAGTAGGTTCCTGGACGTTCCTAAACTCCACGTGGTTTCTACTTCAGCTGCTGTATGTTCTCCCGAAGTAGGCTTGGTCTGTCCTCCAGGAGCTCAAAGTCTGCAGTCCTGAGTGGTTGTGGGCTTGTTTTTCTTGGTTAACATGTGACATCTTCTGAGCCTGCTGTCCACACAGGCATTGTATCCTGTATTGCAGATAAGCATTCCCTCACGTCCCATGATTAGCTGTGGGTGCTCGCCTTGATTACTGCACTTTTCCGTTTTATTGCATCATAGCGATGTTCTGCTGATATCATGTGGTGTTCTTTTTTTTCAGTGCAGTCCTAGTCATCGTGTTTTGATCAGCATACATCATCCCATCAGCATTTGTAGCCTAATGGTCCCCATCCCCTTCTCCTTTAGGCTATCCTGCATACAGCAGTGGGACAGAGTATACCAACGGGGCCCCTAAACTCATGGACCTGCTTGATGAGCCCTTGCCTGGGGTTGGCACTTATGAAGACTTTAACACCATAGATTGGGTGCGGGAGAAGTCCAAGGACCGTGACCGCCATCGAGAGGTGATGACCCCCACCCACACCCCCAAAATGCAGTTGCAAAGTTCCAAAATGCATTTGACTGACTGCACAAACACAATGTACAGTCAGTCCTGCTACAACGTATGATATCACACCGTGAATCTAATGCGGTTGATTATAGTAGTACCCAAGTCTTAATACAATGTGGAATCACATTTGTACTTGCACGATTTTCAGTCGGAAAAAAGCACTATGCAGACTACAACGGGATATGATCTCTTAGCGAGAAACACTACTTGCAAAAACAGCTGTCCAAGTGAACGATAGTGATGTCCGATTTCGTGAACAAATTGTTCTTTTGAACCGGTTCTTCTCAGTGAATCAGTTGAACCGGTTTTTGAATACAAAAAAAAAATCGAATCTAAAAATATTTGACAAATTATCATATAAAAAAACACAGGAACTCTTAAAATTCACTTACTTTTGCTTTTCGTAGACTGTAGCCGTGTTGCCATTAGTGACCCTCCACCTGTCGGTCTGCTGTGTGCATGCACGGCCGCATGGTGCCCGTGGCTCACTACTTCTGACTCTGCAATCAACAAGTTAGCGAGTTCGGCAGGTTCAGTTGAAGCTGTTACTAGGCAATTCTTGAGAACCATAGATGTTGTTTATAATTTATTAAGACATGAAATAATATTAATATATTACTTAAAATGCATATAATTACGTTGGCTGCTGGTAGTCGATCTGGAATCACTGTTTTTGTAATTGTTTATTTTGTTTGCTGTAAGTTTTGGAGTCGCATTCACCTAACCCTATTTCTCCCATTGGATGTGTATTTAGCTTATGGCTCAGTGGGCTCTGTGCCTGTGATCGGAAGGTCACTATCCGTGGCCTCGACACATCTACATGCCCTTGAGCAAGGCCTTTAATCACTGCTGCCGTGGGTGGCTGCCCTTTGTGGCCAGCTGGCTCTCACCTACAGAGAGCAAGTTGGGGGAGGCATAAAGAGAATTTCCCCATGGGGATCAATAAAGTATCAATTATTATCATTATTATTATTATTATTATTATTATTTAGTACGCAATTTTAATGAACGTGAGATTTTTCAGGAACGCATTAGTCATGTCATAGCAGGACTGACTGCATGCATCTTTACTGTATGTCAGTAAGGTGAAGTGCCACGCAGTATATGAAAGCAGCCCTGTAACCCCCTCGGGACAGCCCGCTGCATCGTGCCTCACTCTCCTCCTCTCCGCACTCCTTCAGATTGCCAACAAGAGTAAGGAGTCCACATGGGCGCTGATGAAGAGCGTCAGCGACGCCTTCTCTGGCTGGCTCCTCATGCTGCTCATCGGCCTGATGGCAGGTCAGGATTGGGCCAGCCAGCCCCATCTGCTTATTATGTTTACTTCTTTTCTGTACGGTAGTGCCCCCTACAGGACAGATTGGGTACCAGCATGCCATTGACTACCTGCAGTGGGAGGGACAGCATGGTAATGTGCTGGAATGGTCATGTGGGAGGATGGAGGATGTCAGATCCTTCTACAACCACAGTTTGGTTGCATTTGGATTGGGTCCCGTCTAGTTCGGTGATGGGATATGGCTCAGTAGAGTTAGGATTGCCCATCACTTGTATGTGTTACGGACACATTCTCACCACTCCTGTCCCTGGCCTCGTAGGCGCACTGGCCGGTGGCATCGACATCTCCGCCCACTGGATGACTGACCTCAAAGGCGGCGTGTGTCTCAATGGCTTCTGGTTCAACCACGAGCACTGCTGCTGGAACTCCAACGAGACCACCTTCGTGGAGCGGGACCGGTGTCCACAGTGGAAGACTTGGGCGGAACTCATCATCGGCACGGCGGAGGTGCGTCACCTTTCCGCCACCTGGGGGCGCTGCTGTTCTTCATTCCTTATCTAGCTCGGCAAAGTGGTTTGCGGTGTGTCTCAACTGTGGCTCTTTTATTCAACATGGAGAAAGTTTGCAGATTGGTGTTGTGATGAGGTTCTAAATAAAGCCATATGAACGTGTATGCAGGTGGATGACCTGTATGACAACTGACTTAACGTCATTTTCATTCATCTAATTACATGTTAGAGATCCTGTTTTTTGTCAGTAGCTCCTGTAATTTCTCCTGTATGCTGTAGGGGAGCTTCGCCTACATTGTGAACTACCTGATGTATGTTTGCTGGGCGCTGCTCTTCGCCTTCTTGGCCGTGTCCCTGGTGAGGGCTTTCGCCCCGTATGCCTGCGGCTCTGGGATCCCTGAGGTAACGCACACATTAGTGTTGTCTAAGCTATGGGTATGGTAGCTTCCCTAAATGTAGGCTAGATTTTCTCTGTACATATTCAGCTTGTTTAACAGTTGGACAGCTTGTTAGCATGGACCATACATCCCCAATGAAACAGAACTTAAGATCCGGTATTAATGGTGGTAATAAGTCGATTACCAATCTCATTCCTTGTCCAGATTAAAACCATTCTGAGTGGGTTCATCATCCGGGGTTACCTGGGCAAATGGACCCTGGTGATAAAGACAATCACGCTGGTCCTGGCAGTGTCATCGGGCCTCAGCCTGGGTAAAGAGGGTCCCCTGGTCCATGTGGCCTGTTGCTGTGGAAACATTCTCTGCCATGTGTTCACCAAGTACCGCAAGAACGAGGCCAAGCGGCGGGAGGTGAGCTTGACATAGTTTGTCCAGTTGGCCCTGATTGGTCGGCCCTGTAGCTGCCCCGATTGGTTGGCCCGTGTGCCTTGTGTAGCCTGTGTCTCTGCAAATGTCCATATCCTGCTTCCTCAGGTTCTCTCTGCTGCTGCTGCGGTCGGCGTGTCTGTGGCCTTCGGTGCACCTATAGGGGGCGTGCTTTTTAGCCTGGAGGAGGTGAGTTCAGCCTCTCGCTGCTCACAGGCCCAGATTGATTAGCACGAGTCCTACTGTGCACGGAACAATACTGTGTGGTGTTTTTTTTTTCTTTACCACTGTAAATCAAGATAAAGATTATTGGTGCGTTTCATTTGAACTTGGAAGTTGGAATTTCCGAGTTCCAAGAAATTTCAGCGTCCTTTGAAGTTGGAGCTCCGACTTGGAAAGTGGGAGGATTTTACACAACCCTGATCTCAGAATTCAAAATTCCTGCACCCTTTATCAACAGAAGTCAAAGCTGTAGTTATATACTGTTTATTATCACTTGCATCTTATTTGTGGCTCGGTCGTACGCACAGTTCTGTGCAACCTCTATCTGTGGGCGTGTTGCTATGGTGTTTGTATGCACAAAATGGCCTGTAATGAGTTATCAACTGGCATTGCTAACAATGAACCTGTCTAGAACTGATACTGCTAAACGACTTTCCCATTTATTGTACTGGAACACAGTTAGCTGGTGGGTTATCATTCCCAGCTCTGACTTCTGACCCCGAGGTAAATGGAACTCAGCATATAGGGTATAGCCAGTCCAACAGACACAGAGGTGGTTTGTACTGAACTGTCTGCTTCTCTCCCACTCAGGTGAGCTACTACTTCCCCCTGAAGACCCTTTGGCGGTCCTTCTTCGCCGCCCTGGTGGCCGCATTCACCCTGCGCTCCATCAACCCCTTCGGGAATAGCCGTCTGGTGCTTTTCTATGTGGAGTTCCACAGCCCTTGGCACCTGCTGGAGCTGGTGCCCTTTGTCCTGCTGGGTATCTTCGGGGGCCTGTGGGGCGCCGGCTTCATCCGCGCCAACATTGCCTGGTGTCGGCGTCGTAAGACCACGCGTCTGGGCCACTACCCAGTGCTGGAGGTGCTGCTGGTGACGGCAGTGACAGCCCTGCTGGCCTTCCCCAATGAATACACGCGCATGAGCACCAGTGAGCTCATCTCTGAGCTGTTCAATGACTGCACCCCACTCGACTCATCTAAGTTGTGCGATTACGTCAACTCCAGTGAGACAAAGAGCAGCAATGAGCTTCCAGACCGGCCCGCCGGCCTCAATGTCTACGTGGCCATGTGGCAGCTAGCGCTCGCCCTCGTCTTCAAGATGGTCATCACTGTAGTCACCTTCGGCATGAAGGTACAGCGCTGCTGCTCATCTGCCTGTGGTCTGTGTCTGTCCCTTTCTGGCTGCCTGTGGTCTGTGTCTGTCCCTTTCTGGCTGCCTGTGGTCTGTGTCTGTCCCTTTCTGGCTGCCTGTGGTCTGTGCCTGTCCCTCTCTGGCTGCCTGTCTTCTTTGCCTGTCCCTCTCTGGCTGCCTGTCTTCTGTGCCTGTCCTTTTCTGTTTGCACATAGTCTGTACCTATGCCTCTCTGGCTCCCCGTGGTCTTTGCCTGTGCCTCTCTGGCTCCCCGTGGTCTTTGCCTGTGCCTCTCTGGCTCCCCGTGGTCTTTGCCTGTGCCTCTCTGGCTGCCTGTGGTCTGTGCCTGTCCCTCTCTGGCTGCCTGTGGTCTGTGCCGGTCCCTCTCTGGCTGCCTGTGGTCTGTGTCTGTTTGCTTGTGGTTTTATTCTGCTGTGTTTGCTTCTTGTGAGTACTTGGTGCTCTTTTTTTTTTTAACAAGTGTTGATACTTTTTGTATGTGATTTTACATACAAATTAATCACTTGGTTGGTTTTCTGTCTTTTTAAACCTTCTTACCTTGCCCTCCCATCCTCCCCCGTTCCCACTTTTGCAGGTCCCCTCTGGCCTCTTCATCCCCAGCATGGCAGTGGGGGCCATCGCGGGCAGGCTGCTGGGGGTGGGCATGGAGCAGCTGGCCTACTACCACCATGACTGGGTGATTTTCAGGGGCTGGTGCAGCCCAGGTGCCGACTGCATCACCCCGGGGCTCTACGCCATGGTGGGCGCCGCTGCCTGCTTAGGTAAACATTCTCAGATCCACAATCCTGGGCTCCCCCCTACTGTACTGGAAGGAGTATTGCAGCTTTATGAACCATTCACACCAAATGAGCCTGGTTCTGCTGGACCATGTTTACTATTTAATCACATCTTTTCTAATTCCCACCTATGACCATGAGTATCTAAGTAAATCATACTGTGGATTTACGTTAGTCTAAATTCACACTGTATATTTTTAATTGTCTTTTAATTATGTGGCACCAGTCAAGACATTCAAAATGCGTGTTTTTTCCCAGAATGCAGCTCACACACAAAACGAGAACCTTCGGTAACAGTTTTACAGTCATGTGCCTCATAACGATGTTTTGGTCAACAACATATAATGACGCATATTTGACGGTGGTCCTACCAGATTAAGATTTTAATGGAGATGAAAAATTCCTATTGCCTAGTGATGTAATATCCATCATAACATCATAGGGCAACACATCAGGTGCTTGTAGGGATGCTGGTATGAACAAATCTACTCTGCTGTCAGTCATATAAAAGCATAGTACGTACAGTTATGTGTAGTACCTAATACTTGAAAATGATGGTAACCAACTGTCACTGGTTTATGTATTTACTATACTGTACTATACTTCTTATTGTTATTTAGGCTACACCATATACCACAGCTGTGTCATAGTCTATACCATCTAGGTATGTCAAACACATTCATGTTTGCACGATGAAATTGCCTTACGACACGTATCTCAGAATGTATCCCTGTCATAAAGCGACTATAGCCAATTGCTATTATTAGATACACTGAATTCTAGAGGAAGCAGGCAGCAGTAGGAGTGGGATCGGCACCGCTTCCCCCGTCCTTGGACTGCCCCTTTCACCATCCGGTCCCTTCCCAGGCGGCGTGACCCGGATGACCGTGTCCCTGGTCGTCATCATGTTCGAGTTGACCGGCGGCCTTGAGTACATCGTCCCCCTTATGGCGGCAGCCATGACGAGCAAGTGGGTTGCCGACGCCCTGGGTAGGGAGGGCATCTACGAGGCCCACATCCGCCTCAACGGATACCCGTTCCTGGAGGCCAAGGAGGAGTTCAGTCACAAGACGCTGGCCATGGACGTGATGCGGCCGCGGCGCAGCGACCCGCCGCTCTCTGTGCTCACGCAGGACAGCATGAGCGTGGAGGACGTGGAGGCACTCATTGCTGAGACCTCCTATAGCGGCTTCCCTGTCGTCGTGTCCCATGAGTCCCAGCGGCTTGTGGGCTTCGTGCTGCGGAGGGACCTCACCATCTCTATTGGTGCGTGGCCTCCAGACCATCGCTCGTGAATGTTTTACTCTAGGCTATGGTGTCAGGTATTAGTATGAGTGAACTCTCACAAATATCACTTTAAATTCAGAAAAGTCAGAGAGTACAACTACTGGAACCATTACTGGAAATCTTACATCCATCAATGGCTAGCACCCTTGGCTAACACCCACCACGAGCTCGCATGGCTGGCACCCGCCGCGAGCTCTCTTATCCAGACAGGTGTCCTTAGTGAAACCAGTACTGGCTACAGGATGGCACAACTGGGCCCCATTTTGCACTTGAGTTAACATTGGGGTCCTTGCCTGCTGTTTTATCTGCCCTGCTCCTCTTGTCTCCCGCTTTCACTGTAACACAGAGAACGCCCGCCGCCGGCAGGACGGCATCGTCAGCACCTCCCGCGTCTTCTTCACGGAGTACATCCCCCCCCAGCCCCCCAGCAGCCCCACTCCCCTCAAGCTCCGCCCCATCATGGACCTCAGCCCTTTCACTGTCACTGACCAGACCGCCATGGAGATTGTGGTGGACATCTTCCGCAAGCTGGGCTTGCGCCAGTGCCTGGTCACGCACAATGGGTAAGAGGTCACATTCGCTTGGGTTCACCTATCAGAGAATGGTAAAGCTTATTACCGTATTTATGTGTTTCTGTCACTATGATTCCCGGTGTCCCACAGCCGTTTGCTGGGGATCATCACCAAAAAAGACATCCTGAAGCACATGGCTCAGATGGCCAACCGGGACCCTGACTCCATCCTCTTCAACTGAGCCCTTTCCCTGGAGCTGTGTCTGCAGATTGGCCGGCTTGATGGCCCCACCCCCTTTCCGCAGAGCTGTGTCCACGGACCGGCCAGCTTGATGGCCCCACCCCCTTTTTTGCAGAGCTGTGTCCACGGACTGGCTGGCTTGATGACTTTGCTGGTTGGCCCCACCCCCTTTCCTCAGAGGGCCGTGTCCACTGTGGTGTTGCAGGAGGAGCCATGTGGAGCAACAGAATAATTTTTTTTTTTTTTTTTTTTTGCACTACGGTTCGAGCTCCTGGTTTACTTTGTGACTCGCATAGACATGCTACGCAGTAAAACATATCACTACCGTGACATGGAATTTAATAATAAATGATGAAGATGTTAATGATGAAGTCGTTGCTCCCGCATTTGCTGTCCCCTGTGAGGCCCCTCAGAGCCACTTTTTCGGTTAACCCTGAGCCTGCTGGTAGATGTGGGTGACCAGGACTAGGCAGCTGATGAGCAGAAGACCAGAGAAAAGAGTTCTTTATGGCCTCCACCAGGTCTACTGCAGGGGGCACTTGTGGTCAGATGAATGACTCTGGAGAGTCATTCTTTGTCTGTGTGCATCTGTGCGCTTGCAGCCACTTTTTCAGATTGGTCTGACGTCCCAGCAAGTAGCATCAGATGTTCGGATGTCATCGTGTTACTGTCGACCTCGCTGAGGCACGCACAGCCTCCTCTATCCTTGCGCTGGATCACGAATTTCACAGTAGCGGGAGAATTAGTGCTCTTGCATCCTCAAGCCTCTGAATGTTACTTTTCATTTAGGGTAGGAATGTATGAATCGTCTGAAATGCGTTATTGTCCATTTAATATGAGGTTTAATGTCTGATGCTGCCTGGAAGAATTAGATCAGCTTGTTGCTCCCAGTTCCGAGCACAAGGTGTCGCCACTGTGCATTGCTGTCCCTGATTGACTTTCTGCAACAATCACAGAGCATCTGTGCAGAGCTGCATCTGATTTGATGGGCTGTGAAAAATGAAGATTCTTTGCTGAGGTTCGTTGTTGTGTGGCTGCTGCCTTCTCCGGGAAAAACGCTCGCTTGTGTTACAGCCCTCTGCCATTTCTGTCGGTCATTCTGCATCTTCAGTGTCGACACCTTAGTCCCAGCATGATGAGCATCATTGTTGAAATAGGGGAAGCTTTGTGTCTGACTTGATCCTCCTTTCCGTTTCGGCTTTTGGCTGCAGGGCCAGGCACGCCGGCCTGTACTTCCACACGTTCCCCCGAGGCTGGGCGGAGCTCAGCCAGGCTCTATTGTTTGGCCTGACCGGCACTTGGCTGCTACAAAGCAGGGTTGAAGCACAGGGTGTGTTCCCCGTGTTTGGCGAACACTGCTCAGGGTTTCGCAATGAAGCGCGCAGCAGATAGAGAAATCTGCCACGGGGGCAAGAGGAGATTAGACTGGATGGAAGTGTTGGCGGTCAAGTTTTCAAAAAAACTTCTGGAAAGTTTAATTACAGATGCATCCCATCGCTTTAACCAGTTATGATTTTTCAGGGCATAATTCCAATTTAAAATTCATTCTCTCACATAAAAAGCAGATGGAGGCTTCTCTGAAAGACCTGAGGAAAGGATGTTTGTGTGCAAGTGCATCTGTCTGTTCCTTTAAATATTTATGCAACAACGGTCTTTAATCTAATGTTTCCCTCTGTACTCGTATTTAAGTGAATCGCAGCTGTGTTTATATCATTGCTATTTGTGTATGAATGCACACCAGACGCATGGAGGACGGATCGAAACAATTATTTATTTCATTAATCGACTCTTCTGGAAGACACTAATCGAATCTTCTGGAAGTTATCTGTATTTGATTTGTGATCAATATTTGTATTTGTATAAAAGAGAAGTGGTTTAGAAATTGTTTTGAGCACGATTGCTTCTAGTAAATCATATGATTAGAAAACTAATTAAATGATGCTTTTTCGATTGGTTTTTGTTTTATGGAGTCCCTGATTTTGCATAATCGAGGGTTACATTTTTGAACGTTATGTTTTCGAATTCAGAGCCCTTCTCCTAATTTACTTGATTTAGTATTAGTTTAGTAGTCTTCCTGGCAGGTTTTGTAGGTGATGCATTAGGGGTCCTCTGCACAGAAGCTGGTCAGGATCGTTCCACAGTGCTTTGGGACACACCCTGCAGGTCCAGGAAAAGGGAAATCATGTTAGACACGTCTGGGTTCTTTTTGTGGTTTAATGGTAATTGATTGTCATATTTGGTTACTCTGAGAACCCCCAGGCATAGGCAGCTGATCAGCACTATAGTGTTTTACTCTCCCACTCCCAAACTGAGTGTCAGCAGTGATATTTGATGGCCCCAAGATGCTAAAATCAATGTTCAGACAAATGTCTGGCTGGACTGTGACTCACTCATTCAGAGGCATCCCCGGAAAGCTCATGGGGGTGGGGGTCCTCATATGAGAATGGATCGTGGGCCCTAAGAAATGTGACGACTCCCTTCAGGCGACCCAAAATCGCTCAAAACGACCCCCGGAGGGGGAGGCCCCTCAACACCCGCTACACGCTCAGACGCCTTACAGAGTCTTTATTGTGTCCAGGGACAATAACACGATTTGTATTAAAGAAAAAAAAGAAATTGCACTTAAATAGGTTAACAGTGATAGTAATGGAGTAATAGTGACACCTACATTTTGCATATTCTGACCATGATGATTAATTCATCTTCAATAAAAAAGAAGTTTTAAAGGCACAGGTCCATAAAAAAAATGCACAATAAGTCTTAAAACCTGTACAATAGAGGGCTGGAGTTCAAATGCAAATCTCACTGAAGGACTGTGTGCAGTAAATTTCTATTCTATTTCCATCAGCATCTCTGGAAAATCCTCCCCCCACCCCCCCCCGCTAGCCTGTTCTATAATGACGGACATGCTGGTGCTCAGATCAGCTGCTTGTGAATTTGCGTTCAGGTCACACAGTGAGTGCTGGCTTCTGCTACACTCTGGATGCTGCCTCTTCTTCAGAGTCCTAGATGTTCACCAGACAGACACATCACACACTTTCTTTGCTCCTATAATGGAGGATACAGCAGGCCACCCTCGCTCCCCAGCTTGGTCCTTGGGCTCCGTTTTTTTAAATCATTGCTTTTTAAAAAGTAACTTTTTTTTACATAAATGTTTGTGCTGTACTTTGGGAGCAGAGTGTAAAACTTCAAGCAGGAAAGGAGGACATTAAAGCTCAGCTGAATTGTGGCACGAACGAGAGATTATGGAGGCGATCTTTATTCAGCTGCAGCCTTTGAAATTCATGAAAACAGTCTGGAGTTTCTGACGTAGAGTAATTCTTCCAAGATGTCCTGTTCTGGCTTCTCTGAAAGGCGTGGATGGGATCTAAATGATTTTTCTTCGAGTCGTCACTAAAACACTGTAAAGCTGCTCTGCCCTCTGTTTGCTTCCTCTCCGGCTCCAGCTGGGTCTGCTGCTGGCAGTATATAACCCTCTGAAGTCAACCGTATAAAGTGTATTTACCCTTTAAATACTGCAGTTTCACAACGTGCTGCCAATAACAAAACGGCATTTAAAGTTTGAACCAATGAACATTTGCTATCCGCCCTATATCCACAACGTTGCACTTTTGTTCACTGTAAGTCATTCACATTCATTTTCAAGAAGTCTAATCTTATTCTTCTGACAAGCACTGCAGATTTATACACAGTGACTGGCTGATTTTCACATTTGCGTTTCATGTCATTGTGCTTTCTGTACATGATACATTGTAAGACCTGCATCGGTCCTTAAAATAAAGCGAGGTCTAGGAGTGACAGGAGAACATGAAAAAGGCAAGTCACTGCACTTGTGTCGCTGAGCGACGGTGCTTAACGTGAGGTTTTAGAATCGTTGCTCCCACAGAAAGCGGTCACCTGTCCCCTTGACGTTGACAAAGTTGCCTGTGCTCAGCTGATTCCTGGGCTGTCATGTCTCTTCTGAGTTAATCCATAGGGTTCCTGTTCCTTTGGTTGCTGTAGACCTTCACACATCCTTACTGCACTGGGTTATTTTTCCCGTTTGGGATGGCACTGCTGAGTTCCCGAATCTGCCAGCTGCCTCCTGTAGTGTTTATTTGTCTAGGATTGCTAAAGTGGTGCCCTCTGGCCGCCATGATACCCATCTTTTTGGCTCTATGGTCGTCGCATGATCTGATTCTATTATTTTTTTTTTGAAGAGGAGAAATGCTCCATTCCGGGTGCAGGTTCCGCGCAAGCTGATTGGCTGGATGGTCTCCCGGAGCGAGTCCAGAAAGCCTGGACGGCAGCATTCACAGGTCGAGCCGGAAAGCCCCGAAGTAGCTGGAGGTCTCATCAGCGTGGACCGTGCCGGGCGAGGAGACCGAGACGAAGAGCTCGTCACCGGCCCGCAACTCGAAAAGGCCCGCCTGGTAGATGGAGTGCAGCCCGTACTCAGCTTCCATGGCCCAGCACTTAGTGCCCACTCCTTTCAGCAGCTGGATGGGCCGGAAGTAGGACGTCTTCTTGTAGACGCACTGGATCAGCTGGTGACTCGTGCTGCCCTGGTCGCCCTCGCTGGGGGTGGGGTAGAGGAAGTACACCTGTGCATACAGGAAGTACCGCCCATCCTGGGGCACCCGCAGCCGCCCGTTGGACAGCGTCATGTTGTGCAGGTGGGCGCCGAAGGTGTGACTGCTCCAGGAGCGGAGAGGGTGGCGGCAGGACTGGTGCAGATCTGGCTGGGGGGCCTGCAGGGTGGATGCTGACCCTGGGGAGCAGGACAGGGAGAGAAGGAAGAGGAGCCCCAGCAAAAGGAGGAATGCAGTCGTACATGGGGGGGTAGAGTTAGATAAACAAGCCTCCTTCCAAGATAAAAGCCAGTATTCAATCAGGTTCCGATTCAGTCACTGAAATCACAGGCTGATGTTTTCTGAAGGAGTAACACATTTATATGAAAATCAAGAACATGCCGAGTAGAAACAGCAAAAGGTTTTACACCAATTTACAGGAAGGAATATCACTGTGGCTATTTCATTCAGGCCGATACAGCTGTGCATGCTGATGATGGGGTGTCCGCGAACCCCAGTGGAGTACCGTCAGTCCCCCACGGCAAACATCTGCATGGCGTCTCGGGATGGACACGGGCTTCACACGTGCTCGACTAAGAAGGTCGAGCCTCGTAAACTCACCGCCGCTGTCCCGGAGAGTCAAGTGGGCAGATGGCCGTTGGGGTCCAGCGGGTGATTTGGCATGGGGCCGGGCCCTCGGTTCTGCTAGAAAGATGTAAACAAGAGTCCAGCATGGCACAGAAGGGGCTGCGTCGTCATAATGCCAAAAAGAACGGCTGCTTAATTACGAGCATAGAGACTCAAGGCTTTATGGGATTTGCAAGGAATCCCAAAGACTCTATTTGATGTGTTTATCCTGTTCTGCCCCTGGGGGGCTCCCCAACTGCGCTCTTAAAAAACAGCGGGTTTGTTAGCGCGAGTGCAGAGCACACATGGTGTGAATTAAAATGAAATTCGGCCACTGAGCTTTGAAAATGGTGCCTTATAACCTCCAAACAACACAAATAATCCGACAGCATCCACACTCGTTACCACTGTATTTTGTTTCAGGGCATAACACCAGCTAAAAATAAATGGCCCTCCAGTTTTTATCAGTAATATTCAAGGTTAAGGAAAGTAAATTTGAGGTCAGAACAATGCCTGAATGGGGAATAATTGATTTCAGCTGTAACAAAAATGGATGGCGACCCAGATGCCCGGGTTTGGGGTCATTCTGCAGGCGAGTATGGATTTGCAGATGGTCTTGCTGGAGGCCGAGAGGCAGACTTACCCTGAAACGTGTGCTTTAAGATGAGATTCTCCGTCACCTGCAGCACAAAAACACCCCACACAGGAGAACACGTGTATGAATAATGAGCCACAGAAGAGCAGCACGTTTACAGGAAACTGAACAGGCCATAGTAACCTGGCTGTATGCATCTGTATCTCCCCTGCTTAACATCACACCAGTCCTACCCGTCCACTTAACGCTCAAACACACCTACGCAGTCTGTATGCGCATCCAGTTTAATCCACTTCAGTCTCTTTTTTTAATCCTTTTTAACCGGGTCGTTGTGAATTATAGAGTCAGAAAAAAATTGCCATCGGGAAGATTTGTCAGCCATGGATGTATGATGGGACAGGAGAGAAATGACACACATAGTCACTCATTGGCAGGGCGCCAAGCTGGCATTGCTTCCCTCTCTTCCATCAAAGGAAGAACCCAACTTTCGTTAGGCTGTAGTCCACAGGAAGTACAACTGTGCACTGAAGTCTGTGACACGGTCTCGTACCGCCCTGAAGATGTGTGACAGTGTATGACACGCTGATCCTGGGTCAGGTGACTGGATCTCTAGCACCACCTCCCAGCTGCGCCATGTGCAACATTCCAGGAATGCTTCACCTTGTCCCCCCCCCCCCCCCTTCAACATTAACATGATATCCACATGGCCCGGTTCGGTGCTGAGGCCCCGGCGGTAACGAACACGGTCCTACAGAACAGCTGCCTGTCTTCTACTGATCCTGGACCAGTCCTGGATTCCCCTTCTCCACCCTCCAATCACGAGGACATTATTCACTAGGAGCTTGATGCTTCTCACCTCTTGTCAGCACAGATTTCACCCCTGAAATGCCTCCGCCTCCCTGCCTTCGAAATAAGATGGCATGAAATGTAAAAAGCCAGCGTGGGTATGCGGCCTGGAAGGCCAACATGTAACAATCGCTGAACGAGGCAGCAGCCCGCGCTGTTTTTGTTAACATCCCCCCCTCCGCCCTCTCCCCTGGCGGTCACCCCACCAGCGAGGCGCAAGGACAAACTGATATTACGCGCTGAGAGGCCAAACATATTTTGTGGTGCCTGAAAAGGTTAAGAAGTGGCCCTTTCTGCGCCAGCAGTGAGGGGTGGCGAGTTTCATCGGGATGGAGGGAGCAAACGCCATCCACAGCACATCAGGGAATCCACTGAATGGCGATGGAGCTTCCTCACAGCGGCATAGCTCACATTCCCATGCAGATTATCAGCTCCGCAAGTCAGTTATTCAGTGGACATTCTGACCACCATCCAGGAAAACCTGGAGCCTGTCCCCAGATGCAGAGGGACACTCTGGCTGGCAGGCATTTCACTGCCTGTTTTTATTTCTGTCATTTTATACAACTGAATTTATCCACCTTAGATCCAGTGAAAATACAGTATTTGACAGGAAGAGGAAGTTGGCAAGGTCCCTGTCCCGCACATGTGATGTCATCTTAAAGCGCTAACTGTCCTCTGTGAGGAACAAGAGACTTAATAAAATGGCATTTATAGTGTGAGAGATATGAGCAAAAACATGATGTCCTCTACAGAGGATAAAAATGAATTTCTGGATCTCAGGAGGATGTACTTTTTATCTCACTCACCTTCTGTTCCATTTATCTTTAGTAAATTATGTTCCCTGTGACCCTGACCTGGATACGTGGATAAAGGATGGATGAATGGATGTGTAGCCCAGATAGTTACCTTGGAAATGTAGGACTTTATGCCTTCGGCCAGCTTCATGCAGGGCTCCCCGAACAGGTGCACCAGGTGCTGTGGGATCTCCTGGTCCTGATCCAAGGCACTCAGCAAACTCAGGCACCGCAGCTCCTCTTTCACACTCTGGACTTTCACCTGGTCATGGAAGCGCACAGATATCTTAGCCGTGATGTGGAAAAAAGAGGGTAACAGTAGCGGAATTGGCGGCTCCAGACTGTTTTCATGAATTTCAAAGTGATGCCAGAGGGCTGATGTGTCTGTCTGTGTGGTCTGCACCTAACAGCCATCGCTGGGCACAATGTTGATGGCTGCCGTGTGAATCACATCATGGTGGTGCTTTGCTCTCTGACATCGTGAAAGAAAGAGCAACAAAAGATAGTATTTGCAGAAAGAGGGGCACTGCTGAGAAGAGTGAGCGGAAACAGCAGTGTGTATGCCTGTGTCTGTGTGTGTCTATCTGTGTGTCTGTGCATGTGCGTCCCTGTGTCTGTGTGTGTCTATCTGTGTGCCTGTGTCTGGGAGTGTGAGTGTCTTTGTATGTTGGCCTGTCTGGGTGTGTGTGTGGCACCTGTTATCTGATGTCCTGTCCACATCCCCCAACTCACACTCCCACCCCTCCCAGTCATAACAGCAGCAGGAAAGTGAGTCAGTCCATAATTTACCATTTTAGGGGGAGTTCACTACTAAAAAAAAAACTCACCACAATTAGATTAGTGCAACAGTGACCTGTCAAATGAAGTTCAAACCTCACAAACATGTCTTTCCTAGACTAAGCTAATTCTAAAGGCCAAACCCCTTTGCCTTTAGATGAGGAAGTACAACCCGAATTCTGGAAAAGTTGGGAAGTTTTTTTAAATTTGAATAAAATGAAAACTAAAAGACTTTCAAATCACATGTGCTAATATTTTATTCACAACAGAACATAGATAACATAACAAATGTTTAAACTGGGCAGTTTTACAATTTCATGCACAAAATGAGCTCATTTCAAATTTGATGCTTGCTACAGGTCCCAAAATAGTTGGGACAGGGGTATGTTTACCATGCTGTAGCATCTCCTCTTCTTTTCAAAACAGTTTGAAGACGTCTGGGCATCAAGGTTATGAGTTTCTGGAGTTTTGGTGTTGGAATTTGGTCCCATTCTTGCCTGATATAGGTTGCCAGCTGCTGAAGAGTTCGTGGTTGTCTGACATATTTTTCGTTTAATGATGCGCCAGATGTTCTCTATAGGTGATATCACATGAGAGGCTTCCATAAACACGCTTGGCGACCTCCAAACCAGAACTGTACATATATGTATATATCATATATATATACATATATTTATGAACTACTACAGTGATCTCACAGTGAGCTTCGTATATCGTGCTTCTCATATGTTTTCGCTTTGCTCACCAAGGGGACCAAAAAAAATATATGGGGTTTTTCCAGATTTCCCCCTACCCCCCCTGATGTGGAAGGGTCGACCGTATGTCGCTTTGAATAAATGTGCCTGCCAATGAAATTGTAAAAAATGTACTATGATGTGTCTGATGACTGATGGCTTTGAGCATGAGACTTCATTTGCTTCAAAACATTACCTCTGAATGTCAGCTAAGTGTATTACACACCTCACTGTTTCACACTGAAACATTACGCTTGTAAGTGTTTTTCATCATATCCTGCTGGTTGTCATAAGGCGCCTGGAGGCCTGTGGCCATTTCTGCAGACTCAGGCATCATTCTCGGCTGACTCACTCGATGCTTCTACAAAACGCTAACTTCAATGGATCTCATCACAGACCAGAGGTTCAAAGGAAGGAACACTGTTAGCTCCATATACAATTTAGTTGTATTTCATCAGGAAAATGGGCTGTTACCCCTAACCTTACTACTTGCTAATTGCTAATAATTCAAATTTCAAATTCAAATTATATTTGTCACATACCAATCAAACTTGTTGTGGCTTGCAGTGAAATGTTATTTTATATTTATATAATATAAAATATATAATATATAATATATATAATAATATATAATATATATTATTTAATATTCAGATGTGCTCACAATGTTCCCCCCAATATATATTTTAATTACGGCCTTGGTCCCCCCCAGTGTTGACTCCATGGCTACAGCCTTGTACTCACATATAACATAATCCCTTTACAAGCAAAAGGCGTTCCAACGCGAAGACACCAAGTTTATCAGAACAGCGGGCGAAATTCCCAGAAAATACAAAAATCTGTTTTAGTTCTCCTTATCAGTATTGCTACGTGAATTTCAGCCTCTTTCTGTTTTCGTTCTCATTGTTTCATGAAAACCGCGATACAGTGTGTTTGTCCATAGTCAGCTAGTCGCGTTGTTTGCTCAGACGTCTGACCGGGACGAAGCTTGAAGTAATCTATAAAATGAAAACGGAAAGCCCCTAAGCACGCCTCGAAGAAATGTACAAATTGTGCATAACAGACGATTCACAGTGTTTCCTGGCTATCAGTCTGATCATTGACACCTATCATAAAGAATCGTTCCTCATTTCCTCTGTTAATGTGTCTCATAGCATCCTAAGATATTTTGTCTTGCATGTTTTCTAGGGCTAAATACAGGAAATGCATCAAAGTGTGTGTGGATTTCACAGGTAAGCTGCTATTTGACCCCTGGCTGAGGGCTGCTATGCATATCCCCTACAGGAAGCTGCTATTGGAGCAGTCCACTGAGGAAAGGGGGATACTGGCTCTGATTTGAGCTGTCCAGGGGCCTGGATCCAGGCCTGCTGGGAAGGGGGGTGGGGGTTACAGGTTTGAATGGTTGACCTGACACTGACCCCCCCCCCCCCCAATCCTGAAGAATGCGAACCTGGCAAAGGGCCAGCTGGACCCTCCCTTTGGCCGGAGACTCGTGAGACTAAAAGCCAGGGGCAGAAAGTGAAGGCAATGGGCTTCCCTCCACCCCACCCTGCCCCTCCCTCTCCCCCCCGAAACGGCAGCACCTTTGGACTCATCCCCATCTTCACACTTCCCAGAGACTCAAACTTCTTTTGCTGTGGCTCTTTCACATCGAGTCCATTACAATCCAAGCATTTATCTAAAACAGTAATTCTCAAACTTTTTGGATCAGGTCCCACTTTGGATCAAGCCAAGTACCACATGGGTGAACAAAACACAGTAACAAATTTCCACGGTCTTCTCGCCTACCACCAGGGGGCGCTCCGGGTACCACGCGTGCCACAGTGTCAATACCACCGATCTATAAAATCATCCTGTCCTCCTATTTCTTGGTGAGGGAGTCTTCCAGAAGAAGCAGTAATGCGAACCTCAGGGTGAGGGCTTGTGTGACGATGACGATGGAGGAAGTTCCCCCTTTTCCACAGGGCCTTCCCGAAACTAACTAACTTTGCAGAGAGACCGATGCTCTTTCTGAACGCTGTCAGCCTTTTGTGGCTCGTACAATAGGCTGACAGTCCTCTTTATGTTGATTGATATAACTGTGTGTGTTTTTTTTTAAATCTATTATGTCATTATTGATTCCCTTAATGTTTATAATTCAGGGAGTGATTGAAACTGAAACATTATCAGTTATTTCCCCCAAGGCTCTAAAATAAAGCAGAGCAGTGGGTCATTCATATATGTGGGAAAGTTTGCCTTATACATGGAACACATGCAGCCGAAGGATATTTTACCCATTCCCTGATGACTAAGTGCAACATTATACCGGGCAACGCGTTAACGGGATACTGCTGACGTTTTATAAATGAACTGGTGATTAGGCTCACGGGCGTACTGTCACACACATACACATCACACAGAGCAAAAAAATCGAGCTTAAGATAATAAAATCCTGAAAAGCGAGCCATTTGTCTGTTAATAGATACCACTGAAACAACTCTACAGAAAGTTAATACCGCAGCACGCTTAGAGCCGTAAGAAGCCACTCTGGGCAGCGCTGGGTTAGAGGATCTCCGCTGCTTAGGGGGACAATATGGTATCGGCCGAATTCTACCGATGTCAAGATAAGGAGTCCAGGTCCGCAATCGCCGCGATGGTTTATTAACACTAGTAAGACAAATTCCAATTTAAGTCACACCTGTTTTCCTACACCCCAGGAAATGGGGGGTTAGCCAAAAATGTCATTTAAAAAAAGCACCAGCAAGGCTGATTAGGTCTTTCTATTAAAAATATATAATCAATTTATAAAATAATAATAATAATAATAATAATGACAGGGACATAGGGTCTGTGCTGTAGTGCCTCTAAATAACACTAATGGTTGCCAAAGACAAATTTTTCTTCTTCAACTTAATTTATATCAGGGCTGGAGTTGGATTAAAAATCTGCCCTAACCTGCCCATCACGCATAGCCTACATATATACGATAAAAATTTGCCGGCCCCCAAAACGCCCGTATGCCCGATGGCCAGTCAAGCCCTGCTTTACACTTACAAACATCACACATAAAATAACTCCCCTTTTAAGAAACATTATCAGTATTTTAAAACAAGGCTTCCGACTATGAATCGTTGCAGTTTCTGTTACGCGGTGATCCTATGTCAGCACTAAGACATGTGTTAATGCCCGGTAAACAATACAAATCCACATTATATCTGCATGCAATCATTATTTAAATGTGTCCCATGATTAGGCAGCCTCGGTGAAAATCTTTACCACTTATTTCAAAATGGCTTTGAATAATTAGACTTTTGATTTGTAACCGAATTAAACTGAATAGCGCGATTTCTGGTGATTCCTAAGTGAAATTACAATGTGCAGATAAATTTACCACGGAAGATAAAAAAATCCATCTGAAACTTTTCGCTTAATTACTCTCTCGCTTCTATTGTGGAACAATGCCTGTGTTTATGTCAAACGCATTGTGTGCCGATTGTTAACAGAAACAAGGACAGACTTTCTTTGGCAATCAGCCAATGTGTGAAACTTCAACTTTCTCCCCTTTCACTTTGTTAAAATAATTATCATTACAAGATCGCCTTTATGTTTATATGGCAATTATACCTTCATATATGTATTACCCCACGGTGCTTTTAAGCGTCGCTTGTGTAGAATAATAGATAGCCTTCCCAGTTTAAATCCTCCAAGTTCAAAAACAGCTTTGAATAATGAAAGTCTAATAATTGTACTGCACACGCTGAACCATAACCAGCAGTGAGGAAATGTCATACAAGGTATCAACTTAGAAAAATGAGAAAAAGTAGGCTAGTTTTCTACGCTGCAATGAAATGCAAAATATTTGAAATGGTCATCTTACCTCCGATATCGACATATTAAGGTAAACAAAGAGTCCCGTCGTCGACGCGATTTGCAGCACGACAATGACAGTAACCACCATCGGCACCCACAACTTGGAGGTGGCATCCCGCCTGCCATTCGCCGAACCCATCATATACGCTTCTGATTCACTACTGACGGACCTAAAATAATCCTGATCTGTCTGGGATGCCATGGCATTCCTGTCTAATGAGAGCAAAGCGAGCACATAATTCGGGTCCAATAAGACTGGTTCTGGAAGACCTTTCCCCGCAGGAGGGCACTTGTCCAAGCACACAGGCGGCACTGCATGGGCGCCGCTGGACTCCACGCGAAGATCAGTGGGCACCGCTCCAGGTTTTTTCTAGATTAGCCGCATGGATTAACCTTTTCATGGAACGATATACTGCAACTCCAAACCCAGGTTTACGGTCTGAAGATTTTTATTACTAAAAGGCTGAACAAAAACATAAGAAAAAAATACACAATAACATACGGAAAGTCGAATCTGTAATTTCATCTTTTAATCATTCTGGTTTCGACTGAAATCATGTTTTATTTAAATTCCAAAAATAAAACACAAAAAACTAACTTTACAGTAGAGTGATAGGTTATCATTTCTACCTACTCCGCGGGATTCGAACCCATGACCAGCTGGTTTGCTAGTGCAATGTGCTACTCATTAAGCCAAAGAAAAAAAGAGATTATTTCTCTGGTTCCAATTGGCCATGGGGGGCTGCAGTTTATCCAAGGCAGCATAAGGTATAAGGCTGCAGTATATCCTGGATGGGATGCGGGACACACACGGGGGGGCACGACCCCCATGGCAACATGCTTGGCCTCCCTACGTATGCTACTTGGAATCAATGTATTATTATTATTAGTGGTAGTAGTATTTACATTCATATATGTGGAATAATATTTTGTGCGCTGGGTACAGGCGAGACACAAACGTAAGCACATATGTTTAACGGACTCAACGCGGATGCGCTGGGTGGTCGAGTCGCTTCAGTTGGTGAAAAACGATGTTAACGACAGAAAAAAATAACAAGCTTGCGGAAGCAAGGCAGTCTGAACAAGAAATCAGAGTGAGTTACGTATTTGTAAGAACTGTCCACAATTGCACAAATAACATCGGTTTTCAAAATTGGCATTTGCTTCATAAAACTGGCTGTCTGGTGTAACTAATTCCTGGAAAACATTAAGGTCAAATGCATCTGGTCCCTCTAACAGAACAATTTGGCCCCCGGTTGCACCTCCCCCCCCCAGTGTAAATGGTCTAGAACCGCCACTGCACACACACACTCACTCACACACGCACAATGGGCAAATTAGCAATGTCGTTTAACCTATTTGCTAATCTTTGGACTGTGGGAGGAAATCTATACTGTAAAAAAGTTGCTGTAAATTTTACAGTAATTTACTGGCATCCAGCTACTGTAAAAAAAGTTTACAGTATAATTACTGTATTGCTAGTCACAGCATTTTCTTTTACAGTATTAATGCTTTGTCAATTACAGTTTTGTTACTCTTTTAATTACAGTATTACAATGCTGTTTTTCAGTTATCATTATTATTATAATTATTGATACTTTGTTGATCCCCGTGGGGAATTTTTTCTTTACGCCTCCCCCAACTTGCTCTGAACAGGTCAGAAATATAGGAAAGGGGCATGTAACCTTTTCCCCATCTGTTATATGCCATTTTAAATGGTCACACAAGCTGAGCAGATTGGGAGATGTATGCTCACATCGCTCAACCTCACAAATCACTGCATCCATTTAAGCAGGTCTACAGCTAACGTAATGTTTATTAGGCTGTGTGTGACTAAAGTGCAGCCAGTGTCTGAAAACTGCAAGGTCCAGTCGACAAAGCTCAACCGAACCTAGAATTAGCCAGGTTCCTATAAATTTTGATATGAAGGTAAAATTTGGAAACCGTTTTCACAGACAAATTACATTGTTTGCGCACAAATGGTGCGACCATCTTGACTGTTACTCGACTAGCTGCTCGGTAAATATTAATTAACCATCAACAGCGAATGCCGCGAGCATGTGGAGACCTAATTCCAGTTAACGGTGGATCGGAGCGGCACTATAATTCGTGTTAATGTTTTAATAAACTAAAAATAATATAAATAATAAACTAGCGTTTACTTAGGCTAAGTTAGTTGACTCACCCTTAAGATGACAGAAAAGGCTCCGAACGTTTTGTCGCCGTTTTATAATTTCACCCTAACCGCCAAAGTTAACTGTGCACGCGCAGCATGGATCATGCGACTACTTTTTAATAACCCTTACGAATGTTTGTTTTGGGATTCCCAAAATCCCCAATATTACTTTGTGATTAATTTACTACTACATTTAGCCAAAGTCTACTTTTATAAATGCATAATAAATTGTCCGTAACCCCCCTTCTCTATCTACCGCCAATTCTCTCCCTTGCCATTGGTCAGTTTTTCGCGAGCCCTGTAGCTACTGTAAATAGATTTACAGTAAAGGAGTACTGTACCGTATATTTCCCCATAATCATTTGTTATTTACAGTAACGTACTGTATGTGTGTTTTACAGTGTTTTAGTGCACATATTATAGTAAAATACTGTTCAAATTACAAAAAAAATCTGTTACAGTGTATGCTACTCAAGAGGCCCTTTAATTAAGTTGCCTGTGCCCTGTGCATGTACAGTTTGCATGTTCCTCTCGTTACCATGCCCTTTAATTAACCTTATAAACAGACTCAGCGTCTCTCTATTCTGTTTGCCTGACAGACACAAGTAACATGCCAGGACCAGAACTATGACCAGAACTTACCCAAGTTTCTACCTAAACCAACTGGCACATTTTTACTTGTTTCTTCAGCCCAGATTCATTGTCACACTGTGTGTGTGAAGTTTGCATGTTCTCCCCGTGTCATGTGGGTTTTACAGCAGTTTGGCTAATCAGCCTCACTAAATTGGCTGTAGTGTGAGTGTGTGTGCCCTACAAAAGACTGGCATCCTATCTAGAGTGAACCCTATCCAGGGTGTACCCCAGCCTTATTCCCTACGCTGCTGTCAAAGGCTCCAGGCCCCCCTGTGACCCTGATCAGAATGAGTGGTTAGAAGATATAGTAGATGGCAAAAATAGCGACACTCAGCACACATGTCAATAGGGTTAAAGCATATAGTTCACAGACTTTGCAAAGTCTGCTGTGATTTGATTTATTAATTTTAACTTGTCTGCACAAGAACTATCAGGATGTGCCGGCTCGGTGAGTGAGCGAGTGTAGACAGGTACAGAGGGAGTTAGGAGCTCGATGAGTCACGGGGTCTGAAAGCACCCATATGAGATTAATCTGTCGGGGGTTTGTTCCCTCAAGCCCTGCAACGGCTATGTCTCCAGGGGATCCTGGGGTAAAAAGGGGCAGAAATAAATAAATGAAATATCAAATAAACAGCTCAACATATGGAGCTGGGGACGTGGTGGCAAAGGACATGGCCTCATAGTCTGGGCATTGCTGGGTTAATTCTCAGGGGACATAGATTTCCTTTGTAAGATTTCTATCTATTTCTCTTAAATCCTTATTCTCCTGCTGGAGCACAGGTCATCTACAGTGCTTCCCTACTTTTCCCTGTTTTGGGCCTCTTTCTTTAGGCTTCTCTCTAGGTTTCTAGGCCTTCCATAACTCTTCCCCTGCATATTGCATTTTAGTCTGTCTGGTTACATTTCTTGAGGGTATTTGGAAGGTGTTTCCCAACCAACCCCACTTTCATCTCCAGATCTGGACATATATTCCCTCCTGGCCAGATTTCTTCTATAGTTCATCATTATGGATGGTGTTTTGCCATCCATCCATTTTCCAGAACCGCTTATTCCATTTTGGGTCGCGGGGGGTCCGGAGCCTATCCCGGAGGCTGCGGG
>JAAGVU020000128.1:0-17474 GCA_011763525.2 Mormyrus iriodes
AAAATGTGAAAGAGGATAGAGCTTCATTCCGGCCTGGGCAAGGGCGGCCGGCTGGTACAAGCTAGGCGGGGGTGGGTGACAGGGGGGCGGGTGGGGCGGGGGGGCGTGGGGGGGGGGGACTCCTCTTCCCTAAGCGGGTACTAGGATCCAAGAGCCCTTTAAATTATTATATTATTTTATATAGTTTATATAGTTTTTATATATATTGTATTCATATAGTTTATATTTAGTCTTAAATTACTATGTATATGCAGATATATATAGTATATACATGTAAAATTGTATATTTGATTATATCATTATCATCCTTACTACTGTTGTTATAATTAATGATCATATAATTACTATATAATTTCTATAATTATTATATTTCCCCAATACTAATCTAGTGGTTTTTTTTTCCTTTTTGCATTTGCCTTGCTAAACGTTGAATGCTGAATGTTCTTTGTAATGTCTTGTAAAAGCACCACCAAGGCAAATTCCTTGTATGGAGACATACTTGGTTGATAAAAAGGATTCTGATTCTGATGTCATGGGAGGCGACTTTCTGTTTGGCTGCTCACGGGTTACTCACTGGCTGCTCACTGACTGCTGTCTGCTCAATGGCTGTTCAGTGACTGCTCACAGGCTGCTCGCTGCTCCCTGGATACTTACTGACTGCTTACTGGGTGATCACAGGCTGCTCACTGGCTACTCACTGGCTTCTCACTGGCTACTCACTGGCTGCTCACGGGCTGCATATGGTCAGCTCACTGGCTCCTCACTAGTTACTCGCAGGCTTCTCACTGCTCACTGTCTGATCACTGGCTGCTCATGGGCTGCTACGAACAGGCTGTTCTTTGCTCACTGGCTGCTTATGGGCTGCTGCTCACTGGCTGCTAGGCCCAGTGGCTGATTGCCTATCCACCAAACTGCGGCCCCTGTTCCGGATTTAAGCTAGTCTGCCTGGGAATACCGCCAGGGCATTTAGCGCGCTGTGGTCCCCCACCCTTCCCTTAATTAAACGGCAGAGTTCCTCTGAGCCCCGCCCTCTTCCCTCTCCTGAGTCCCTCGTTCTTGGCAACATCACGCTGTCACTCGGTGACAGAACCCTTGGCACAGCATGGGGGCCTGTTTAGTGTTTATGGTGTTTAATGTTATAATCCATGAACTCGTGCACCTCAGGGTGTTTAGGAGCTGAAGAGGGGCCTCTTTTGTGTGTGTGTGTGTGTGTGTGTGTGTGTGTGTGTGTGTGTGTGTGTGTGTGTGCCTGTGTATGTGTGGGTTATATATATATATATATATATATATGTCTCCACAATGTGATACAAACCTGTTATTTTGATATTGTGGGGACCTTTTTTTGGTCTCCACAAGGGGAGACTCTGTGACTGCAATCAAAAAAAGGCCCACAGTCATGTGTCTTGTTTGGTTACTTATGGTTAAGGTTAGGGCTGGGTAGGGTTAAGGTTGTCATTGTTGGGATTAGGGTTTGCCCATAGAAATGAATGGACAGTCCCCACAAAGATATGAATACAAACATGTATGTGTGTATTTCAGTGTCTATATTTGTGCTTGTGTGTGTGTGTCCGTATGTATGGCTACATTGTAGCTTTCACTGTTGTTGTGGAGATGTCCACATAGTGATAGTTAACAAAAAAATAGCGATATTAAAAACAGATGGTGTGGACATGTCCTCTGCAATGTTTTTTACATTTTTTTCCCGAAACTGAAAGCTGTGAATATTTTTAGTTTATCAATTTCTGGGTTATGAAGCACTAATTGAAAGACAGCGGAAAGCCCTCATGAAGACAGAAATGTGAGTGTGTTTGTGAGAGACATCTCCTCCCATCTGCCTCAGATAGCCAGCTTGGCATGGCTGTTGTTTTTAGTGTGGGGGTGTATGTGTGTGTGTGGGGGGGGGGGAGGGGCTCTGTTGCCAAAGACTGTGTGAAGCCCACGGAGCCCCTCACCCAGTCCATGCGAGTCATCGTCCAACGGTGGGGGAGGAGAGAGTGGCTGGTTATGCTGGCGAATGTGCCAGGACAATCGAGCCGTTTGAGTGTTTAATGGGCAGCCTGCCGCAATCTTCCCCATCGGAACCCTCACTCCAGCAAACACCATCCTCACACGTCATTAAATAACACATTTATCACCCTTGACCACGACTCACGAGAGTATGGAAGCTGACAAAGGTGGGTCCGCAGCCAGGTGTCCCGGGGAGCTCCCCAGCTGGACACGAGGGCTGTGATTCTGGGGGGCTTTGTGTAATCTTGAGCCATTCCCCTGGACTCCCCAGCTCCGTGTTCAGTGGCTTGATGCAGACCGTTCGTCAGGAGCTGTGTAAATACTGCAGCAGATCCCGCAGAGAAACATAGCTCTTTACATACCACCTGCGGGGTGATGTATTCCAGGCCGTCTCTCTACTCCATCACCCAATGTGGCCCCAGGTTCGATTAATTCACCTGTACCTGTGGACAGACCATGGGCACTGCCTGTGGCCCCGCCCTTAGTGGGCGAGACGTCGTTATGGAGAGGGCCGGGGAAGGAGGGGGAGATTAAGGGCCGAATAGCTGCTCCCAGCCCCGTGCAGCTGCTCGCTCGACAAGGTGTGTAATGGTTTTCTCCGACCATTAGCTCTGGGGGAAATGGGCTCTGCGATGCCTCCCAAGGGCTCTATCAGGTCATAGCAGGGAGTAAAAGTCCATCTATGAGGGGGAGGATTCAAACCCCTGCAAAGGCTGGGGGCTGCGTACTGACTCGTTGTAGGGTCCCAGGTTCGGGCCTGCCAGAGAGGGCTGACAGGCCAAACTGCGGCCTGTTGTATCGTTCCTTCGCCCTGCGTAAACACTCGCCGGCAGATGGCGATGCTTCAGCTGCTGGACCGTGGCGATTAGCATCAGTCCTTTGCTGTTTGCTGAGTTCTCGGTACCTGGGTGACCCGGTTACTGTAAGAATTTGCCGTCCCTCATTATGCCAGGCCCCCCTCCCCCCCACATTGATATGTGCAATAGCAGAATGCGTCGATGCTACGGGTTTAAATTTGCAGGCGCTTGTCAACTAAGGAGTGCACGCAGATCGCTTACGAGCGTTTTCACGCTGCCTCCGGCTGCGAAGCCTTAGCAGGATGCCGGGTCGAGTTCCCATGATGAGTCTGAGCTGGACTGAGTCAGCAACACGGGGACTGTGCAGAGGACAGGAGCGGAGAAGAAATGTATGAGTGTGTGTGTGTGCGCGCGCATGTGTGTGTGAGGCCGTACGGATTCAGATCTTTCCCTCAAATGCTCTGTCTCAGTGCTGGAATAGTCTGACCTGAACTCAGGATACCTACAGAAATGCAGATTAGTCTGAGCAGATAAACAGCGTGTTTTTTCTCTTCCTTCATCATGGGAACATGAAGCCCTCACCCACCTCTCCTGACCCCTTCCTCAGAAACTGACCTCCTCTTCTGGGTTCTTCTTTCTAAATCCATTCCTGCTCCCTCTGATCCCCCCCCCCCCACTCCCTACCTAACCTCCCCTTCTCCCAAACTCGAGTTCCAGCACCCTCCTCTGACCACGTCTCCTGCCATTCCCTGCCTAACCGTACTTCTCCATGGCAACGGCGAGGCGTGAGCTCTTGCTGAAGGCTCCCTCGTCCTGCTGTTCGATATCCTCATGCTGTGTGTGCTGATAACCAGCAGGAGCCGACCGCTCAATCAGCCAGTGATTAATCGACGGACTGACCGAAATTCAGGTCACTCCATTCACCTGGGGTATCGACCGGGAGTGTTCCTGACAGACCGCGTGCATGCAGGTCCTTACTCCAGTGTGCTTCCTTAATTGGTTAATTAACCCTGCCATTCTTACCTTTCAGAAATTCTCCCTCCAGTACCGTATTCTGGAGGCAGTGCGCCGTTATAAATAGTGAAGACAATTAATTGACTAATTGGCCCAATTAGGCTCGGGGAATGGGCTGGATGGGAAGTCAGCAGACAGCCAGTCTGCCAAAAATTGAGTTTGACAGTCCTGATGTAGAGCTTTCTGTCACAGTCGCTTCCCCAGCTGTCGGGGTTGTGTCTGTGTGCTGTTATGGCTGCCCCCCCCCCCCAAAGTAGAGAGGCCTTAAGGCAAAGAGGCGCCAGGAAAAATGCTTAATATGCATCTGAGCTCCCAGCTGCACTGAACACAGAGCGGAGCACAGACACTTAAGCCCGCTCACTGAGATGGATGACCCCCCTTTTCTCATAATGTCTTTAACCTCCCACCGTGGGGTGTCACCCAATCCGCCGAATTCGCCCCCTCACAGATCATGAGGCCGCACTCAGAGTTAAAGAAGTTTGCCATGTTGACAAACAGCCATCTCCTGTCTACCGGAAACTGGCAGTTGGTGAGGATAGGCATTTATTGTGTGCCTGTTTGGCCACCCTAGCGTGCTGAGATAATGTGGGTCTTTCTCTGGCCACAGTGGGGGGATTGTGGCTGGGGGGGGTGCCATATGCTATAATGCTACAGGGACCCTTGGGACTATGGTCATAGGAATCCCCTTAAAACAGGCCCTGTGTTCCCTTGGGGAGCTCCACCCATCCTGACCAGTCATAATTAGGGTCAAGGGTCTATCTGTACAGGAAATCAGGTCACACAGGGCTAATGCCCTCCCCCATCACACCCCCATGCTGCCATACCCATCTCTTATTGCCCTTATCCTCCTGTCATTCCCTAGGTGATAGTGACAGGACGCCATGATGACTCACCAGGCTAATACACCTATCTGCCCAGGTGAGCCAGCTAGCCTCCAAGGGTTACGCTTAGTGGGGGGGGGGCGGGTGCGAGGCTCAGAATAATCCTTTTTTCAAACTCATCCTTAAATGTGAAGTGTTTTTTCCAGTTCCCACCTGATCCACTCCCTGGGGACCGTGTAGAGACTCAATACCCACATGAGTCGGGAATCCCAGAAGGAATTCACACAGAGAGATGTGTGTGAAGTTGCTGGTCTGGCGGGCCCGGGGCGGGTCCAGGGCGGAGGCGAGCTTCGCGTCAAAGCAGGAAAGTCGCCGTGAGCAAATATGCTGGACAAGCGCTCTGTCTGGCGTGTGCGTGGCCCTGCCCCATTCCCGCGACTTAGCAAACATCAGGGGGTTCAATAGCACTCTGCATTTTCTCGCATTTGACGGCATCTCCGTCTGGCGTGAGGAGGGATGGGAGGGGCTTGCCTGTGTCATGGAGATCCCCCCTCCAGTTAAAAACATCCTCACCATCTGGGATTAAACAGACCTTCTCTGATAGCCCTCGCCCTGCAGCATCAACACGGCCCCATGCTGCTTAATATATTCCCACTTAAGAAATGTGTTTTGTCACTGATGTTCCCATGAACCCCCTACGGGTCTCAGCTCCTCCGTTAGTTGTCCCAGTCTTCGTTCCACATCTTGAAAGATGGTTTAGTGTTGGCGTGCTGGGCTCCCATTCTTCTGGGAAGAGACCAACAGGCCCCCTGGGGTAATAGGGTCACTGGGGAATGGTGGTCTCTGCCCTATAGCTGATGGGGGGGGGACACAGCACAAGGCCCCGCAGACATCAGATCCCCCATATGAACCCAATTAAGGCCATTACTGGAGTAAAGTGCCTCGTCATCAGACTGGCAGGCCGTCCAATCGGAGCAGCCCCTGACCTCTTCCTGCAGATTATTGGATTAGCCGACTGAGGCAAAGTTCTGTACGGATCTGGCAGCCCGTCCGTTTCCCTGCCGGAGTGATAATTGAATGATTAATGCACAGATGGTGGTCTGTTCTCGGCCGAGAGGTAACACTCCCTCGTCTAGCTGCTGTTCTCCACCACTGCGGAGCATGAGCCCAGCCGCTTTGGTGTTGACGTGCAAAGAGTTCTCACCCCCAGGTCCTGGTGGGCTCCTCCTGTTTGTAACTGGAGGTTCGGTCCTTTTGACTGAATGGGGAGGGGTCATCTATCCATCTTCTACCCACTTATTATAAGCAGGGTCACCTATTCCAACGCCCCGAGGGAACATTGCTGAAGTATACCCTAGATGGGATGCCAGTCCACACACTCCAAGTGCGGGGCCTACCCCTGAGCCACTGTGGTAACTCAACCTACAGTCAGCTTTTCTTAATCCTGTGTTCAGTCCGTTTCAGCGTTAATCAGATGACTGCTAACAGTTCAAACATCACTGGATTTTTCAAAATATATTTGTTTTTCATTGGACGGACAGTTCTAGGTGTAAATTTATGGATGAACAATCAATGAGTTTAGCACAGAGAGAGACTGAGATGTCCTCTATCCAGCTAAAAGCGGAAATGATTTCTTTCCACATTGGTGAAATTCGGGGTTATTTTAGTGACCATTTTTGGAAGCCAGTGCTCATCACGACAGACACCGTGACTTGCGGAGAAGGCCGAGGCAGTGGCTCGTCGCATCACGGGAGTAGCACATTGTAAGCGAATGGAGGCGGGTGTTTCACTGCCAATGTGAACATGGAAAATGGAGCCATTATGTTATTGTCTTGGCTATCCTTTGTTGCTGTGGCAACCAGTACCCCCATATATGCTAATGCAGCACCCCTTCCTCACTCCCGCCCACACACATACAGAACATGGGCAGGACATTTCCTGATGCCGGGTGCTCTCTGTTTACAATGAAATAGGCCCAACACCAGAAAATGCTGGAATATGGGGTTCCTCTGATCCACTGTGCACCCTTCTATAGTGGTTAGCTTGAACCCGCACCACAACATCAATGTGGCCCTGATCCAGTGAAATGACAAGAGTTGGATCATGTGACTGATGGAGTATGAACTGTGGTCAATGGCATACAGACCCCTCCATACAGCCGCCTTAGTTTCCAGGTACGAGCCGTCCCATTCCAGCTCCAGGCCGGTGATGCGAGGCTTCTGGGTAATCTGGGTATCTCAGGACTGGGAAGAAATGTCCCAGTTTTAAAAGAGGCACTTCCTGGCCAGAGTCTTGGATTTTATGGCGGTTTTCTTGATTCTCAACTTCAAAGCCCAAGACATTATTCACAACAGGTGCTGACCTTCAGCATTCCTGAGTTTCCTCCGGGTAATTCCACCCACGCAGGAAGGTATTTGGCCCATGGCCCTCTGGTGATATATCTGCACTGTAAGCAGAGTGAGGCTGCTCTGCTCAAACACCTGTACAGCTCTGTGGCAGTGAGGTAGACCACCAGGCCTGCCCGAGTGTGATATTTCTGTGTCTCACTTGGCAGTAAGCGTTCTCCTCAAAAATACATGTCTGACTTTTAAAATGGGCCACATTTACCCATAATCCTCCAGTAAAACTTTATTTAGTTTCATGTTACTTTAATGGGTATAAAGAGTCTCTCTCGCAATTTGCTTGAGAGGTAAATGGTGTAAGACTTCCTGTTTTTCAAGAAATTTAAGATCACCTCGTGTTTATTGATCTCCAAGACCTGCCTCTAATGAAAAAGCAACAATGCCGCTAGGCCTATGAAATCCCATAATCCTCGGTGTGGGAAGTGCTGTAACGTCATGTGACCCCAGAGGGTCAGGGGGTTGTCTGTGAGGGCAAGAAGTTGGGGTACGCTGTGCCCTGGGGCAGCTGAAACAACAGAGCCCTGCCAGAAGGTCAGGGAGAGGTGTTACCCATGCGCCCAGGTACCCCCTGGGAAATTGGCCTTTGTGGGTTAATGAACACAGCTGTGTCCGCAGCTGGCTCCCGTGAGCCGGTCACATGGCGTGAGCCAGTCACAAGCCGTAAGCCGATCACATGGCGCGCCTCCTCACAGGATTAGCCAGTTGCTAGTTAGGCGCTACACAACTGATTTCCTCGTTCGTTATTTTTTCTGGCTCCCCGTCCCTCCTTTGTTGTAGCCTCCATGCTGTCCTGCGTAAATAAAAGAGTACCTTTGTTTTGCTCTAACTTTATTATGGTGAGACAGGGAGGCGGTAATGAAATCTGATTTTGCAGATGAAACTTGGTTACTTCAACTTTTATAAGCGCTAATCTGTATCAGGGCAGCCCTGAAACCCGCAACCCGGTTCAGTTTTCTTTCGCTGGAGCTTTCAGTTGTTTGTTGGAAATGAGATTACAGTGACAGATAAAGGCAATAATCAAAACAAAGGCTGCTCTCCCATTGGCTCAGAGGCGAGGCGAACGGATGCCATATTAATTAGGGATGACATGAAAATTGTGGGGAAGAGAGTGTCACTGGGAAGAGAGTGGCTGGAAAGCAATGAAACGTTAATCTGACGTGTGTGTTCAGCTTGCACTGAATGTTGTTTGGTTTTAATGAGGCTACGGCTTTCCTGTGCACTCGGACTCAAATGATTTTGGGGGGATATTTTGCGATGAGCTACTGCGATTTCCTGTTTTGTTTTTGTGATTTATAATGGCGGTCTGGTGCCATGTTTGGCTTATTCAGTTCTGCATCCAATGTTTGTGGATTCTGTGTTTGTTGAGCTTGTGTTGATATGACATTTATGTTTGGGTTTACACACTGATATGTGTTCTTCACTGTGTGGCACAGTTCTCCCTGTGTATTCCAGTGCTTCACTGTGTGGTACGATATTCCCTGTGTATCCTTCTGCTTCACTGCTGGTAAGGCACTTCCTGTGTATCCCTATGCTTCACTGTGTGAAACAGTATTCCCTGTGTATCCCTGCGCTTAACTGTGGATCCCGGTGCTTCACTATGTGGTACGATACTCCCTGTGTATCCTTCTGCTTCACTGTCTGGTAAGGCACTTCCTGTGTATCCCTATGCTTCGCTGTGTGGTACCGTTTTCCCTGTGAATTCCTGTGCTTCACTGTGTGGAGCAGTATTCCCTGTGAATTCCTGTGCTTCACTGTGTGGAGCAGTATTCCCTGTGGATCCATGTGCTTCATTGCGGTACTCTATTGTAAGGTTATAGGCCCAGGCTAGTGGAAGAAATTGACCTCAAAGATCTCACAATGCAATGAGAAAGACCTTCCGATTTCATGAACAGGTTGAGGAACCTTTGAAAGGAAGATTAAAGGTATCTGAACTAGTAGCTAGGTGTCTCTTCCAAGTTCAGCTTCTGTCGGCTTTAATTAGGCTCTTTCATTCATCCATGTAAACGTCTTTTTGTGCTGTTCCCCCAATCTACTCCCACATCAGTTCAGCTCAACAGGGTTTCCTCAGTTTTTTTTAACTGGGGGGGTCAAGGTGTAAGATTCATCTCCTACCATCATTCTTATTTAATCTCATACTGACGCTGTTAGCTGGGAACCCTTCCAAAAGTGATACCCCTTACAGATAATCAAGGAACTCCTAGAAATCCAGCCTGCTGGCCTCACACGAAATGCGGGGGATTATGCGAACAGAAAACTGACCAGTGTGATGCAGTGGCGACGAAGCCCTGTGAGATCACCCAGTCTGAAATCTTGGAACCTGACAATGACTCCCTGGCAGCACTTACAGGGTGACTTGTGGACACCGCGGCCTGCCCTCTTGGATGGCGGGTACTGATCACAGTTCAGAGGCCAGGCGCTCACCCCGGGCCTGTGCTCCTGTCGTTACTGCCCACCAAAAGGCGAGTCAGCAGTAATGTTAGCATGCCTGGGAGGGTTGGGCAGCCAGTTGACCTTGCACCCCCGAAGGTTCTTTTTTTCCATACTTGGGAGTTTTTGGCTCCTCTTTTTCATTGTCATCTAACCTTCTTTCTTTCATTTCTTTGTCTTCCCTTTTCCCTGTTTTTGTATTATTCTGTCTTGATGATGTTGCAATGTATCACAATACACCCTTGTAAAGAGCCTTGGGGCAATTCTGTTGTGAATGGCGCTATATAAAAATAAATTGAATTGAATTGATCTCCGCCCTGGCCTGGTGTCGCTCTCAGGAATGGTGGAGGCCACGGTCAATAATCTCAGGACGTGAGCCCAAGTAATACTCCCCGGCATCGTAATGGTCCATCTCACCCAAGCTGGAGTATCTTGCCGTCTCCGTAGGTGGAGTGAGAAAGCGGTGAGGTGGTTGGAGGGGGGCGTTGGGCTGCATGAAGCCTTTTCGCGCCGATGGCTCGTTCCAGTCCCAGCAGGGTCTCCGTGTCTAACCGGAGCCCGTGAAGCGCACCGCGGATCGCCGACGGCCGAGCTAGACACGCGTCATGCAGTGGGGTGCTGTGTTTGTGTGCGGTAGCAACTCCTCAGCAAACGCAGTGCCCAGACAGCAGTGTGTGGGTAACAATGACACATAGAAAGTACAGAATATCACTGTGCAGCAAATTAATAATGAGACATTAAACATAAAGACTGTTGCTTCAGTAGTTACTACAGTAGGCAGATGGTAATCACCATTCAGAAATGACGAAGGCTTAACCCATAACCCTCATCAAAGCACTTGGAATCTCAGCAGCCAATAGAAAGTTCAACTGAGGTACCAGGTGGTAGAATTCAGGATTTTTTCTCATTTGGTCCTTATTCGATTCATTTTGCCAAGGCAATTTATTTAGGAGTTCACATATTTTTTGAATGAGTTTGTTATGCAAAAAATGTTAGAAATGACGGGAATACTCAAGTGTGGTGCTTAGTCTTGTAAATAGGGTGCTGTAGAATACATTGACCATATTTAATTCAAAGCATGGCTAGCATAACCCTTCTAGAATACAATTCTCTTGTAGACCGGTGGATCCTCACAGTCACTCCACACAGTCGGGGAGGGCAACCAGGGGCCCCATGCAACGTCCCGGCAGTTGTGCAACTCAGCTCATGCAAGCAGTGGTCATGTGTTTCTGCATGTGTTTTATAGTGTTTGATGTTCATGTATGATCACGTGTGTTTTACAGTGTGTGGTGTTCATGTATGATCACGTGTGTGTGTGTAGTGTAGTGTTCATGTGTGTTTTGGCCTGACAAAGGTAGTCTGACAAAGGCTGCCAGAAGTGTCACCGCTGGGTCTTTCAGCGAGTCCCTTAACCCCAGCTGCTGCAGGAACGCTGGCTTCCCCTCACTCCTATGCTGCTGTGGATAAAAGCTGATGATAAATAAACAAGTAGATGTAAATCTAATGTAGACGTAGGTGAATGATACCTTATTTTTCAGTTTTTTTTTACTTATAGAGTAATTTTTTGTAATTCATACTAGTTTATTATTCCATAAAATATTGTGTGTCACCTGTCCTGATTGGCTAACTGTCATTCGGTGGATTTCCCGCTTATGAGAAGCCTGCGCATTACGTTAAGGGGTGACAGCTGCTGGAATGTCAGGCTGACTGGCATTCGTGTTGAGACCTCGCCGACCTCACCCAATCTCCCCCAATAAACAGCACGGGCCACGTCTGCTCCTAAAATCTACAGGTTATCATACCAAGGTGAGGTTATCATGCAAAATATTTGGAGTAATTATTTAAACTGTGTCTTTCTGACAAATCTTTACACTACACATGCATTTAAAATGTGGTGTGGTGCACCTCCTTTATTTCTTCGAGCCGGCCAGCCCTCCTCCTCCCCCTGCACTGATATTTCCACCTCCCCCACCCCCCCAGGATGAATTGTACCTTAATTGTTAGATAAACACCGACTAACACTCCGCTAATTATTAAATCATCTCAGGCCATTAAGTCGCACCCCAGCCTCCCGGCCCCTCGCGGAATCAGTCGGTCAGCTGCGGCGGTTTGCGCCTCGTTAACTTGAAAGGGCGCTGCCCGTTTTATCAGCCTGTGTTTAATTAGCAGATGTGCTCTGTGATCCAGGGCCCGGGGATAGAGGAGCAGGTCAATACGGGTTATGGGGGGGGGGCTGCAGTGAGAGACGCTGAGGTTCCGTTGCTGAATAAACCTGCCTGTCCTGGGTTCAACACGGTTCAACAAGAGCACTTTTGTGCAACTTTCTCTGAAGGCATAATAACCAGACTCACTGATCCCATTCGCGCTGTTAAGTCAGCCGCAAGGGGCTGTTTTTCCCTCTCCTGGCCCTGCATGTGCCTTAGCCTCTGGCTTAGTTCATCTAATCAGAAAAAAATGTCTCCTGTTCGATCCTATTGGCCGGTACCTCAGTCACACTTCCTATTGGCTATTGAGATGCCATGTGATTTCTGTGTCCGGTGAACAAGGCTCTGAGTTTAGCTAACATTGCACCTGAGGTGGTCTGAGTTATTTATGAAAAGTGATTATCACCTGACTCTTGTAGGCTGGAAATAATGGACTGCTCTTACATTATTATGGACAGATGCTCTATTCAGACTGATGGGACTGCAATGTAGTATTGCAGACAAGAAATGTGGAGAAAATAATTTAATTCCACTGCCTTCCCCTATCCCTCACTGAAGGAGAGAGAGGGCGGCTTGTCAAAGAAAAGTATGAGCCAGCTCGCCCGTAGCAAACCGTTTTCATCACTGTGTGCTGGCTGGGTTTACAGCAATAAAACCGTTATTAGTTTTCTGGTCTTTTCTCCCTTCTTGCTCGGGGGCTTTTATGATTCTGCAGGCGGGAGAAAGATGACATAATCAGTGCTGGCTGGCAGCTCCCCGCCAAGTCATTTACAGAGCCAAATGATAATGCCCCTTTCCGTTATTATTGAAAGTTATTAACTTGATTAGAAGTTTTCGTCATTACTCGCTGGCGCAGTTTACCAACAGGAGCTTGTTTAATGCAGACGGGGGCCTTTTCGGGGTCGGTGCTCCTCTACTAGCTGTCAGAGGCACTGGGTAATGGTACGATGTTAATCTCTCCTGAAGGGGGTGCTCTCGCTGGCTCTCCTTCTCTGTAATCCGCAGGGCAGCATGCTTGCCCTCATCGTGCAGCAGTTCTGCCGTCTATTGTTTAGGAAGAGGGGGTGTCCCCTCCCCGCAGGCGAGGTGGGTGAAGGTGACGTCATACGACCGCTTCACTGGCTGCGGGGGGGGGCAGTGCAGGAGCCAGTTCACTTTCTTCATTAATTAAGCCAGCTGGTTCACCACTGCTCCACTCACAAAGCAGGACATGTGTGCCTCGGAACACGCTGCTGAATGTCCAGGATGCATCTGGCACATCAGGGGCCCTGGGCTCGCTTCCGTGACAGCCGTTTGCTTGGGAGCTGTCACCTCACCTCACAATGTGAGTTCGTGCTTCTTCCCGCATCTTATTCCCAAGCCCCGCCGCCTCTCTCCATGGCTCCCTTCACCATTATCTACGCCTCTGCACTGTCATCGCTAGTTGGGGAATGATAACTGTTGAACTCTCTCAGATAATTTGCTACAAGATACATTCGGCGGATTAATCTGTTTAAATTGTTAAACTGATGGGGGTGTGCACTGAGGATTCAAAACCTGCAGGGGACGGGACTGCCGTGTTGTCAGTCACTGCCCAGTAACTCACTTCCTGTTAGTTGTTTTATTAACAGCAAACCATGTGACCAAATTATTGGGCTTCAAAGCCTCATTTCTCCCACAGCTAATTTACCGCTGAATGCAGTTTCCAATTAAGCTTAGTAATAGGATGTATTAATAATTACATTCAGTCTAGAGAAATATCCAATCAGATACACTGTGACATATGCACATAAGCCAGATAATTATGACCTCATCACAGGCCTTTGAAATTGTCGTCTAACGACGAGGTCGATTCATTCCTTAGTCAGCATGCCCCACCCCTCCATCTGACACGTCTTCTCCCATTACGTCTCGTCTGACACACACACATACACAGGCACGCACACACACGTTTGTATTCATATCTTTGTGAGGATTCTCTATTCATTTCTATGGGCAAGTCCCAACAATGACAACCTTAACCCCTACCCAGCCCTAACCTTAACCATAACAAACCAAACAAAATACAAGACTTTTGGCATTTTTAGTTTTTTGGCTGCAGATTTTTATTAAATTGTTTCCCATTGTGGCGACCAAAAAGTGGTCTCCACAACATCAAAAGAACAGGTTTTTATCACATTGTGGGGTCATTCGGTCCCCATAATGTAACATCCATATCACAGACATACACACGCATGCTGGCTGCCCTCTCTGTTCCTCCCAGCTTCTGGCTTCCTTCAAGTACCCCAGCAAGCGCCTGCATGTCTTTTGCTTTTGTTTTTTCCTTTTATTTAATTTGGGGTTAATTTCTCATCCGATCCAACAGCACCATGGTGCACCAGCGTGGACATGGCGGTCGGCTCGTTATCCAGCTGATCTCATGACAGGGACACGATCGCACTTGTACGTATAGCCCGTCGCTGGCTCACGTGGGGAATTTCATCGGGATCAGCACAGCACAGCCGCCACTGCTCGCTTATTTCTGCTCGGTTTTGGTGTCGGCCGTTTAGCCGCTCAATGAGGTGTCCTCCCGCGCCACGGTGAAGCTTTAGGTTCCTGTCCATGGAAGGAGGCTGGGGGAGGTGTTCATCTTTGGGTCAGTGCTTAAGAGGACAGCCGTGATAATTGAACGTCACAGGGCGAGCGCTGGGCCACCTCCGCCAGGAGACCGGCGCATATCAAACAGCAAACCCCCCCCCCACGTCTCACTCCCCCATACTGGAATACACCTTCGACAGCCGCTTGGAAATATGCATTGGTAATAAGCAGGGACGCCTTTCAACTCCAAACAGTCTTGCCTGCTGTCTGCGGTTTGAAAAATTTTTGCGCTCCTTGAAGAGGATCCTCGGACCACCCAGAGTTCCACATTAATTATCCATTAATTTGGGCTTTCGACCACTGGGAGGATAGAAACAAAAATAACCGTTGCTAATTGATGCCTTCGTTGAAAGCGCTGGTTTCTCGGGACTGACTGGTAGAGTTAATTGTGACTGCGGGACTTCGTCCTCGGCACATGGGGGGCCCCAGCGGCCCTCACAGACCCCCCCCCGACCTTTCCTCACCAGGTCACCGGTCTGCACCAGGCTCATCAGCCCAAACGGACGCTGCCACTGCGATGAAATATTAGTGTTTTTAATGAGGGGAAGTTCCCAGATCATACTGCCATCGTGGGCAGAGAGAGCATGACAGCTGTTTCTGCCCCCCCCCAACCTTCAATTCCCTACAGAGAACCACATACAGAAGACCTTGGCACCCTCAGTGCTTATTAAGACCCCCCCCCACAGATGGAGAGACACAGGCCCGTCTTTGTTTGTTTGCAATTGGCCCACATTCCCTGCGGCTCTTGGCTTTCCGGGCCTGGTGGTCCCATGACTCTGAGTCAGCCGTCAGGACGCCATGTTGCCTTTCCGTCCCCCGGTGCAAGGAGCCCGACATCCCTCCTGACTCTTCAACAATCGCTATACAAACACTATCACTTTTCCCTTGCCCCCCCCCACCCCCCACCCCGGCTCTGCCATGGCCACGCTATCAAAGAAATCCCCTCCTCAGGTTTCTTCAAGACCTCTCCAGTTGCGTCCATTCATCACATTTCACAGAAAAGCCCCAAAATCCTTTGTGGGACTCCACAGAAGAAGTGGTTTCCCGACGCCTTTGCGCCTTCGCCCTCATTCCGGGTGATTTGTGCCGACAGCACCATCTCAGCGAGGCCACGCCCCCCTTTTTCTTTCTCGGCATTAATTCGGCCGTTTGGTTTCCGTCGATTACCATGTTGTTGCAGCCAGGATGAGGAGAGGAGCTGCATACATTAAACGGTTTTGTGGTTTTTACATTCATGTATGATCTCGGGAGACACGATTTCGAGATGTTCTCATTAATTTCTGTCTCATGTAAAGGAAGTATGTAAATTCTCAGAACTCCGACTCCCACCATGCCCTGTGTCACGTCTCCCATAGTTCCCGTTAGCTTGTTGATGGGAGCAGAGCCGTGCAGTGCTTCACCGCCCATCTTCCCAACTTCCTCACCCAGACTCAGGCCCTGAACTCGCACCGTTTCCGCCCTTCTGTGTGCTTCCTGAACTTTCCTCCACACAATTTCCACACTTGGCTTCTCCCAGGCCTTTGGAGGTGCACCGCTTCTGAATCACAATAGTGCAGTCTGCAGTGCAGCCTGTAACCAAACTCAATCTGTATTCATGAAAAATCCACTGTGGATCCCTCGACTGCGACATCCTGTTTCTGTAGCTAAGTGGAACCTCGGGCCTGATGACTCACAGGCTCGTGCAGCTTCCTGCTCAGACGGTACAGTAACTGGAATCAATCACGCCAAAAGTACCTCTTGTCACACCCTTCAAACTCAGCACCAGTTTCCAAGTGTGAGTTTCCCTTATTTACATAGTTTGGGTAAGTCAGAGGATTCCAGTTACTGTGTTTTTATTACTAGAACTAGCTGTTATTTTCATTGAATTATTTCACTATGAATAGTCCAGAATGGTATCCCATCCAGGGCGTACCGTAGCCTCGTGCCCTGTGCTGTCTGGGACAGGCTCCAGGCTCTCCTACTCCTGTGGTTGAAATATTGATGGATGAATAGCATAGAATATTTGAGTTTCTCTTCTTCAGCTTAATGGTCTCTCTTTGAGGGTGAGCCTGGGGCCGGTATGTGTTTTTGTATTTTCAAGGCATTCGGTTGTTAGTATGACTCCGGTCCAGCACAGACCTTCCTCCATTGCCACGGTTCTGGTTCTTTTAAACTCTGCGGAGTGCTTTAAGCCATCTGGGGCCCGCCTTTGTGGCCCTGATGGCAGCATATTGATTTATGGGAAAGTATGTTTAACGATGGTGAAATTCCTCCTGAAGCGCGTCGTGTTTTTTTTGACAGTCGCAGTCGGTGGTGTGTGCAGACATATGCTGATGGTTAAAATGCATTCGGTTAAGGAGGCTGGCGATCCACAAATCCCCGGAGTCTCCAACCAAGGTGATTTGACAGGGAAGCTATTCAGGATCGCCCTCAAAAGAGGCTGAAATGGCCCCTCGGCTAGAAATTGAAATGTCTGCCAGACCTTTGGAACGCTTTAGATCGTTTTGGGGGTGAGCGCTGTTTAATCACATTGAGGAGCGATGTGTCTCTTGCTTGATGTACCTCCCACACTGGCAGCATCTGTTTTGTGGAGGCGTCAGGCCTGCAGATACGGTGGATGACTCTCCAGGGCTGGAGCTGTGTGTCGTACCTTTGTTGCGGAGCAGAGGCCCCATCTCCCAGGTGTGGGCGTTTCAGCCATCGGGCCTCTGTAATGATGAGATGTGCCATCCTCCTTCTGATTACCCCTGCAAAGTGCCCTCCTCGGGAAACATAACGTAGTGGTGGCCACACAGTAGGTCGTTGGGTAGCATTCCATCCCCCCATCATCTCCAGGGCTGTGGGTTCGACTCCCATACCCCTGTTTGTGGATTTACACATCTTTCCTTTATTTTTGTGATTTACATTCTAGGCTCCGGTTTCTTCTGACAGTCCAAAATACATGCAGGTAGATGTGCTGGTATCTCTGAATTGTCCATTGTGTGAGGGGGTGCCCTGTGATGGACTGGCATCCTGTGCAGGGTGTCCTCCTAACTTGAGCTGTGCTGCCTTTCGTTGAGCCCCAGACTCACTGTTATCCTGCTCTGGAAATACGATTATGAATAATAATAATAATAATAATAATAATAATAATAATAATAATTATTATTATTATTATTATTATTATTATTGTTGTTGTTGTTGTTGTTGTTGTTGTTGTTGTTGCTG
>JAAGVU020000129.1:32585-42781 GCA_011763525.2 Mormyrus iriodes
AAGTGGACCACAAGAAGACAACCATCAACCAGGTGGACAGACTCAGTCACCCCCACAATGGCAAGACAATTGGGAAGAATAATCACTTAGACAGAAGCATGTAATAATAACTGGAATTTGATAGCGGTAAAATTGTGAATTTGTTATCTTTTTTTGTTGACAACGTTATTATGATTTGTGTTGTGATGCTGTTGGAACCGAGCCATGTAGCACAATATCAGTCGGGCTGTTCAGACAGGAGTCGCAGTAGAAGAGACTGTAATCCACTAATTGGTGTCTGATAGCAGGAAAAGTGTAAGGTTGTTAACAGTCTAATACCTATTGTTCCTTTCAAAGATTAAAAGCAAAACTGCTGAACTTGAAATCCACCCAAATTGCACACTATAACAGCTCACGAAAATCTCCTATTAATTGACAATGGAAACCAGTTTTTTGAGAGTCTTGCTTTACAACACAGGTGGAGTCAAATATCAAATGACACATATGGAAAAAATGGAAGAAAAAAAACGTGAAAGAAACTTGCTTCTCTTTTCACATTTTTGCTCGGGGAGGCATCGAGACAGCAAAACAGACTTTAACAGATTTTAAACGGGAACATATATAGGAAGTTGCGTCTGGTATTAAGGATAAGGCAATGGTCAATTACATGGAGTTAGAGGAATCATTATTGATGCTTTTAAACAATTGAAGCAACAGCGTCGACCAAAACTTGAACTGTTTGCTACACACAAGCATGTTCTTAATCAATAATGAATTTTAAAATGAGAAAACCTTAACAGAATCCATAAATTGCATACAGTCTTCTCCACTATGACAGAAAAAACAGACTGGCTGTGATCTACTCTCTCTTTTTATAAGGGCAGATGGCGGTGGTGGTGGGGGTGGCGGGGGNNNGGGGGGGGGGGGGGGGGGGGGTGGAGGGGCCGATTTCTGAAAATGACCAGCAGGGGGGCGAAGAAGTGTTTCTCAACCTGGTCCTCGGGGACCCCCAGACGGTCCAAGTTTTTGCTTCCTTCTGAGAGGGAGCAGAAATGTGGACTGTCTGGCAGGGAGCTGGGAGGGAGCAGAAACGTGGATGGTCTGGGAGTCCCCGAGAACTGGGCTGGGAAACACAAAGGGCTCCAACTGGACTATGCTGGATATCTGCCTTGGTCCTTGTGTTAATGACCCTGAAATGTTCATTAACCACATTCTCTAAGTAACAAATTGAATGTCAAGTCTGGAATTCTGAGAGGATAAAAGTTGTTTTTCTCATTCACAATAACTAGCCAAAAGCTAGGTATTGAATCAAACTCCAGTAACCAGCTTCACCCCACATGTAATCTACACCCTCAGCTGTCTCCAGGAAGGCAGCCTGTACTGTGCTCATTGCACGAAGAGTGTTCCCAAATGCGTTTCCTTCACAAAACTGTATGCGATCGGCGACAACTCTGACTCATTAAACCTGTGACACTGAGAAAACAATGGCAATAAAAAGTACAAAAAAGCAGCGCTAAGTCACATGGCAGAGAATATCGCTTTTGACTCTTGAACAAGGCCATATGCTTTGGATGACCTTATAGCACTGATCAGGACAATGTAAACCAACACTCTTGTAGTGAAAATAAAAGACACAATGCCTCTGCCCCTCCCCCTACCTTTATGTGCGCTGTTTACAAGTAAAAGGTTTTTAATAAGAGGGCACTGAAGAACAGACGGCTGGCTGGCCTTTTATCTTACAAGGCTGCTTTTGCGAGGTTCAGGGCGGGGTACGCTGAATAAACAGGATGGCTTCATCCGAGGCCACGGAGCGTAATACCACTGGCCCCCCTGGTGTTACTGTGTGGGCCGAGAACCAGTGCTGAGGGCACTGGACTCGGGTATGAAAGTTCTATCTCTGCTAGGAGTTACTCAAGCGAGGAACCGTCCTCAAGTTTCCCTGGATGTCATACCAGCAGGTCAGCGAGAGAACATGACGTAAACACGCCCTAATTGTAGCGGTCTGCTAATCTAACAGCTAAAGGGGGGCAGAGCCCTGATGTCGCCATTAAAGAATCAAACCTGGGCCTGAAGGTTCAAGACCCAGAGGTTACATTACTGTCGATGTGATATTCCAGGTCTAACTGAGCATTGCTCTGAGGTTACATCATGGCCACGGTTGTTGACGCATACCAGTTTCTTGTTTACCCATAATCCTTTAATTTAAGGCGTAGCTTCCTTGTCAGCTTTGTCATTGTCACAGAAGGACAGAATTGAAAGAGGACTTGCCACTTTTTAGTTCTGTAAAGTCTTTCCTTGTATCGATTTTATGATTAAAGCTTTCTTAGAGAGAATTGGAAATTAGAAAAAAAAAATCTCGGGCGCTATCACTTGCTTTTACTTCAATATCCTCATAACTTAACTTTTAAAGGGAACTAAATCGGAAGATATAATTCTACAAGAATTAATATGAATAATAAAAAAATGTATATTAATTTTTCCAGTTTTACCCCCAAACAAATAAAATGCAAGAAATATTTTCTAAAGCATTCTTAGTTTCATAGTAAAATTATCCCTTGTACTCTACTGAAAGACAACTTTCACCTTTCAAGGGTAATGAAGTATGAACCTTTAACCTCGGCTCCGTGAATTTCAAGGTGCCCACCTGCTCACGCCCATCACCCAAACCATCCCTAGGCTTCACTGCCCCTAAATTTTCTAAAATCTTAACTGTCATACATCGAAAGTACATCTGCCTGCATTCCCAGTGATGTAGTTGGTAGGCAGGCTCACCCGCCGATGCCTTTCTCCACTGTCCTGGAAAAACCTTGAACGGGATGCCTTTCCAGTGCAGAGCCACGTATTTTTGGAGAGTGGAGGAACTGTGGGTGAACATGGGGGGGGTGGGGCGGGCAGGTAAACCACACACATTCTGGGGCTGAATCAAGCCCACAATCCCGGAGGTGAGAAATGGCCACTGTTAGCATGCTTAGGAGCTCCACTAAGTCGCACTCACTGGAGGGATAAAGTCGTAATTCCTAAGATCTCTCAGAAAACGCAGCTGACAGCAGCAGACCTCCAGCACACACCACGAGGCTCATGGGGGGGGGGGGGGGGCTCCATAAGGGCACTAGTAAAAGCCGACAAGCCCTAGGTGGTGAGCCGCTGCCCCCATCGTTACATGGTGACCCCCCCCTAGAATCTGACACCCACAGTAGCAGGCCTCAGCTTACTCAGAGCCTCCTGCCAGTCAAATTCCTGGCATTGTTGAGGACCGTGGCAGAGGCCCCTATACAAACACCGGGCACCTGGGCCCTACCGCCGCCTGTCTCCTTATACAGCTACCCAGACAAGGCCGCCTCAAAAATAACTGACCTTCCTGGGCCCCCCTCCCGCTTCTCAACCCCCCAAGCGCATCACAAGTTGTCCAGGGACGCGTGTCACAGACAGGCCGTCCCTCGACCCCTAATCCCCTGACACGTACGGCGCGCTGATCTGCGGGGCTGAATAAGCACAGTGGATAGCCCTGGCCAAACATTAGGACACTGCCCTTGGCTGCAGAAGGCCTTCAGGCAACAGGAGCTGAGGTTCCAACGAACAGCTGCCTGGAAGAGATGAAGAGTGGGAGCCAGGCACGCAGCCAGGGTAGGAGCCCAGAGAAAGAACTGTGCTATGGAATCTTAACAAAGGTGTGCGTGGGGCCTTCAGCAAGGCCCTTAACCTCAGCAAGACCTGACCCTGTGCGTATGTCTCACAGGACAGCAGGATAGAATATGTGAGGAGAAGGATTTCAGTGTTGGGATAATGAAGACCGAGTGTGGGGATGGTGTGCTGTGGGTGGAGGGAAGGGTGTCAGCACATGAGGAAGGAACGAAGACTTGAGGGTGGATGGAGATGGAGCTGGTGAGGTGGATGCATGGGGGAGGACAGGATAAATAAAGGGAGAAAGTAAGGAGAGTAAGTGGGAGTTAAGGAGACCGGAGGTCAAGGGGGAGTGAAGGTTGAGTGTATGAAGGGTGCAGCTGAGGTGGATGGAGACACATGGCCATTGTTGTCTCACCGTACATGTTTGTTTATTAATGTGGCATTTTGTTGTTCTCTCTCATTTAATCCCTGTGCTATTAACGTTTTATGTATTTTGTCTTGACAGTATGTTTGTATTATATACTCATGCCAACAACAGATTTCTCGCACTGTTCTGCACATAGCGAATAGACGTATCCCGATTTCTCCATCAGCCTGGTGACACACATTCGCTTGTCAGAGGAGATACTCGCTGGCCACATGCAGGTGGTTCCTTTTTCTGTGCCAGAGAAATCCATCCAAATTCTTCTGCTGTGCACTTGCTGTCTTTTCATGGCCACTGAGGTCAGTCCAGTGACTGAGTCATCACTGCCACTTCCCCTTTGCACTGATGGCTAGGAATTCATGCTTCACTCATGTCTCTGGGAAAAAAGCACACCAACTCAGACCGTGACTGCAAGATGTTAATTCCAGGAACAGGGTGCCTTTTTACGTGGAAAAACGTACTTTGTCTCTTTCTTCTCCCTTGCTCTCTCACACTGCTGTCCAGAGACAGCTCAAAGGCATCTTTGTGACATCGCTGATGCTATCTGACCTGGGATCAGGAGCTGTTCCCCGCTGCCTTCTACCCTACGTGGCTCAGAGGGGTCAGCCAATGAAGACTTTGAAGTGGCAGGCGTGGGGGGGGTGGATGGTGTGAGCTTTCGTTTTCCACGCCATGTCATAAAGAAAGCATTCATGACATGTCCTTCCACTGGGTGGACCGACATGCCTTTTCAGGGCAAACGCTACAAGATGGACTGGCTTCCTAGGGAAGGTACTGAGAGGTGGGGTGAGAGATCTCCAGGGGATGAAGTGCGCTCAGCCCTATTGTGACTCACCGCTGAAGCACACGCCACCGGCGACAGAATACACTGCCATCAGCATTTCAATGGACCTTTGGAATCAATCCAGGAAGGTGGAGGGAGGGCAGTTAATTAATTAAAAGCAGATTAACTGCTTGCTTACTGTCCTTAACCAGTTGCTGAGCAAAAGAGCATGTCAAAGGCCAAAACTTTCAAAAGGAAAACCTGTCCACTCATTTGTTGCTCTCAGAGGAAACTAGCTTTTCCAGCGAATGGTTCAGTGGTTCTTCAGATTGATAGGATGTACTCACAGCATTTGTTCCTCTTCCTGTATGCAGAGCACAGCAGTAAGGATATATTTGAATTGTTCCTGTTGAGAGACGTATGAGTGGCCTGCCAGTAAAATGACTGTGTGATGACTGAGTCTAATACATTTACACAAGCTTACATTTGTAACGCTGCAGCCAAAAAGCTGTGCTATTCAATCCTTTTATAAGAATTGGAGTGATGCAACATAAAATGAAATGTAGATATTAAATACATGTCATGCATTCATTGTGTTTATTAGGCATTATGAATATTTGAATTGACTTGCATTTATCCTTCGGTAATAGGAAGCTCTTGTCCTTATCATGGCCGATGCTTGTTAGCCTAATTTTTAATTCAAAGATATACGGGAAGTGTAATTTCTTCCTTGCCTTCTCTTTCTCTCTCATTCTCTGTCCCTTTCTACCCCATTGCTGTCCTTTATCTGGCTCTCCCCTTTCCTTTTAGGTAACATTAGCGAAGGACTAATTTTAGCATCCTTAGCAGTAAGTGATAGGCCCAAAAGCCTGCTGTTAAATTTTTCATGGGCAGAGCGAGGGTGTGAAGGCCTGGCTGTGATGTGTGACTCTAAAGTTACTCAGGGAGTTAGTTGTAGGCAAGAGTCACACAGCCTGCAAATGCCCTGTGGCTGTGTTGCTCTCAGCTGCACTGAAATTAGAGGGAATGGGCTAAATATTCACGCGGTACTATGTGCGAAATCTCGCTACATCGTTGTAGCGTCGCGTGCCAAGGTCATCTTCCTGCCTGACGATCAGCCTGTGGGGACTCCTGAAACACACTTGACCTTTGGTCGCCAGCCCTATTGTATTTAATTCATTGCTGACACGGAACACCGGTTCACAACCGGAGAATAAACGAGTGGTAAGAGGAGACAAAGGCTGTGTGAGTTTCCACCCCATTTCACTACCAAGTTCATCAGGACATCCATTTGATTCGGGCCCAGACTAATAAAGGATATTCACCATGGCTGCCCTCCTGTAACTATATATCCATCTGTCTTCCCTTTCAGCATATGGCTGTATTAACTGGGACATGTTTAATTGATGTAGTGCAGTTTCATGTGGTGTTCTATAGTGTAAGTAAAAACCTGTTTGGTAATGATGGAAGGCGTATGGATACTGGTGGGTATAGTGACCACAGTCTCCGTAAATTGCATTAAATGCCCACCTTTTCGTTTCATAAATTCACATAGTGTGTTTTATTTATTTATGGGAGATCCAAAGTCACGATGAATAAGTTATGATGAAACCCGTGACAATGCCTTCATATGCTCACCCACAGTTCAGCTGAATAATTGTCTGTTATTGTAAGGAGATGGTGAATATCGTAATGTTTTAATTTGTTAGATTTTGTCTGAAATTACTTAATTTATAAAGTTTATATTGACACAGCTCAGGTTAGCTTTCTCCAGCTTCAACGGCAGGGCTTGTTCTAAGACTTAGATCTGCAAACTTTTGGCTACGAGCTACAATTTAAATAATGACACTATCCATAACAAGACTGGGATGGATAAAGTTTTGCCTGAAGCAGATCGAAACTTAATGAGTCTGAATGGGCTGCCAGGTCATAGAAAAAGCACTTAGAAAACTAACTAGAGTAGAACTATAAGCTACAGCAAGCCTCTTGTTCCCCAGGAATCTGAACCCTCTCTCCAAAGATCTGAAGCTCTCCAGATGTCTCCTCTCTTGTCACACACCTGCTGATTCAGCCAGACCTGTTCAATCTGTCATGGGGACTGAGTATCTCCCAAAGAAAGGTCCACATCACCATAGGGATAGTGGAGGGGCTCGTTTCAGAGATGTCCTCCATGACTGCTCATCCTCCCCCACAATATCTATGTTTGTTGTTACAGGGATTTTCTTTCTTTCTTTCTGTCTTTCTTCAAAGACCAGAGGACCTTCTGAGGGAGGAGGTGGCCATCACATGGATGGCTCAAGTGACGCGTCACTGCTGCGGCCACTGTGGCCTCGTCCAATGATTCTTGTAAGACCTCGACTCTGCACCAGAGACGTGCCTTTGCCTCCTTCTTGTTTCGTGAGAAGAAGATAAATGTATTTCACAATGAACAGGAAACTCATCATTGTGATGGCATGAAGCAATACGCACCAACTCAGGCAGAGATATTATACAAGTGCTGTTTTCATCATATAGATAGTGTGAGTTCTGATGTTTCATTTGCACCTGTTGAGCATTCATATATAAAATGATTACTATGCTCTATTGTTTCCTTACCCTTATAATTTATGGGGTGGGGGTGGGTTGAGCTGTTTCATGTGGTTCCTACAGACCAGCACTGGGGTGTTTTGCTCCGTTTGGGCTGCACACTTTCGGTTCTGCATATGGCCAACACAACAGTTGAACAACAGATGACTTTAGGTACCAGTGGGAGGGTGAAAAAGTCTGCGATGTTGTAACTCACTACCAAAACATTTCTTTCTGTTTGAGTGGGTATGCAAATGAATGTGTGAGTATTAGGCTTAAGGATGTGCATTGGTGTATAAGTACATGCAGTGGATTGCATGTGCGTGCTGTAAGACTACATGTATGTTTCATTGTGTGCGTTGCATGTGTGTGTGAGAGTGCATCTCATTGATGAGTCTTGACCCAAGGAATTTTCTACTACTTCAGTTCAGACATTTTCTTGTTTACCTGCCCAACTGTGAATACTTGTGGACATGTCTGCGTGTCTTGTTTGACTGTATAGGGGTGTTTATCAGTTTGCATATGTGTCTGTAGTCAGGGCCATCAGTGACTGCACTGCTGTCAATTGCACCATTATCGATGAAGAGGCACCTTTCAGCATTCATCAGTGGCCTAAGCCTTCATAGAGTGGCCTAAGCCTTCAAAGAGTGGCCTATGCCTCCACAGAGTGGCCTTTGCCTTCACAGAATGCCCTAAGCCTTCACAGAGTGGCCTATGCCTTCACAAAATGCCCTAAGCCTTCACCGAGTGGCTTATGCCTTCACAAAATGCCCTAAGCCTTCACAGAGTGGCCTATGCCTTCACAGAATGCCCTAAGCCGTCACAAAGAGGCCAAAGCCTTCACAGAGCCTCAGGGACTGATGCCTAATTTTGTCGGCATGACAACCAAATATCTACTTTTGGTGGACCTGTTTATTTGGTACACCATCTTACCCTGGTACAAACTGTCCCTGACTCATGAATAACTTTGTATATATAATTTTGGGGTTACTTCAATATAAAATGCTAGTAAATACAGTAGCTAACAAGTAGTAAAGCTAAAAAGATGTCAGTTAGGCTTGGTAATGGAGGATTACGATGATTAGCAAAATAAAGATAAAGTTAGCAAAAAACAGGATTTTAAGCTCAGCTAGGGTTGGTGCTGGGAACTCAGCGTCAGCGGGCAATGCTGTTAAAGGCGGGGTGATGCTTTTGGAGGAGAGCAGGGCGCAGACAGAGTGGGCAGATGAAATGTCTCGGGTGCAGATGTGAGGGGGCATGGTATGCTTCTAGACATTTTTTCCTGGCTCCCACCTCTCCCAATGCCCCCCTCCCACCCTCATCCTGTACCCTGCCCACTTCTTACTAAGTCCATATGCTTCCAGTGTATGCCTGCTGCAAGAACAAGTGTTTCGAGGTTGGTCCCATGCCTCAGAGCTGATTTACTGGAGAAGTTGAGTGGGAGAGCAAGACTGAAATGGGGAATGAGAGTGGGGTGAGCTGTGAGCTGGACAGCCGAAGTCCAGCCTCCACGTTGCTGATTGTTGGTCTGTGGGGAACTGAGATATTGGAGAAGTATTCAAAAATTACTATGATCAAAGAGACAGACTTTTTTGTTCAGAGCACTTGACTTGAGGTTTAAGAATCTGAAGAAAGGGTTTGCTGCCGTACAGTAAGAAACCAAAAACGAGCCTTGAAAGCTCTCATTTTCGAGCTCGGAGCCTCTCATTTCACTGCTATATGTTTAATTGCTTCTGACTAGGGGGGTAATTTGGAAACTGGGTATTAGTGCCCTCCACATCTCCATGACATGGGGCATGTAAAAGGCTGAATATTATTAAAAGTGTAATCTTTTTTGAAAAAAGTATCCTCTGATAAGAGGTAAACCTGTTGCAATACTAAAGAGCCTTTGTGTTGTCAGTTTCCCTCTGATAAAACTCTCCATTGTCTTCTGCCAAAACATTGCCTAAGGTCTTCTTGGAACCTACGCTTCCATGTGATAATGCAAGGGACACCATAAGAACTTTACTAGTTTACAATAATATTTAGGTCACAAGAGTGGGTGGACCTTATACTCTCTGAGTCTGAAAGGTTCTGATTTGGAAAATCAATTGTACTCCGAAATAGTCCAGACTGCGGATAAAACAATGAAAAACAGAACATGCTAGCAGCCAGTCACACAGAACTGCCAATGACAGAAAGTCTCCAAGTGGGCCTTTCCCCTTTAAAACCTCGCATGATCAGGAAATAATGAGCTTTGGAATATCCCCACAGCAGCCAACATGTATGAGGTATGGGATAGGACAGCCCAGACGGAGAGATTAACATGCAGCACTCAGAGAAGCCGTGATCTGACCACCTCCCTGATGAGTGGTGAGCGTTTCATGAGGATGTGCATGTCTTGAGCACTTTAGCAGGCGTCGATGGGGGTCGGGGTGGAGGGGGGTGCTGTCCATAATGTGCTCATGCAACAGATGGGCTCCCACCTTAATTAAAGGACACTTCATTGTTTTCTCCCTTGGCCTTCCCAGCCTTGATTGCCTCAGCCAGTTAATCTGCCTGACTGCCTCATCACTAATCAGCTTGCTCCCCCAGATTTCTGTCCCAGTGTGCATCTGTGTGCGTATCTGTATTAATGTGCACTTTTCATGTTTATATGTCCAAGTCATTTGTGCGTGCACGTAATCCTCTACCAAAATCACCAGTACGTATTTCCATAAGTAGAAGATTGCTAGCTTTGTAAAAACATTTCACTACAATATGAGAGTGTAACAATACAGTGTAATATATCGAGGAATTAAGATGCAGAAAAATCCATCATAATGAAGCCATGTTGTCACTTAAATCAGCAATATCAGCATT
>JAAGVU020000129.1:42892-56871 GCA_011763525.2 Mormyrus iriodes
TATATCGAGGAATTAAGATGCAGAAAAATCCATCATAATGAAGCCATGTTGTCACTTAAATCAGCAATATCAGCATTGATGATATTTGCAAAGTGTTACTTTAAAATCGAGCGGCACTGCAGCTTTGGGGTTCGAGTCCCTGGATGCTGTCTCCATGCTGTGTGTGTGGATTTTCTCCCACAATTCCAAGACATGCAGTTAAGTTAATTGGCATTTCTGTATTGCCTGAAATATTTGATTGTGTGTGTGTGCGTGTGTATGTGTGTGTGTTTGGATGCACCCTGTGACTGGCATCCTGCCCAGGGTGTCCCCTAGCCCTGTGTCCTGTGATGGACCGGCATCCTGTCCAGGGTGTCCCCCAGCCCTGTGTCCTGTGGTGGACCGACATCCTATCCAGGGTGTCCCCCAGCCCTGTGCTGCCCAGGATCAGCTGCAGACCTTTCTGTCCTCCTGCCAATGATAAGCGATTAGAAGATGGATTTTATTTAGGTAGCCCTTTAGTCATTGAAATCAACATAATTTGACATATATGACGTTTAAAAACATCTAGCCATTTTCCATGGCCACTTACCTAGTATAGGCGAGTCCAGAGCTTATCCAAAGCAACAAAAGGAAGAGGACCCAATTGTATGCTCTGAACCGGTGGAGAAATCCATATTACCTGCAGAAACACCCGAGAATAGAGGAAAATCATTTGAAGTGCATGCACAGTGCTACCTAACGGGTCACCATGCTGTCCATATAAAGACATGAGCGAATTAATAAAGGTGACAGAGATAAACATGAGCAGGAACAGAGATTTGTATTTTTAAAGGGTGATAAAGGAACAGACTGGCTCTTTTTCCGTTATAGAAAGTGACTAAGAGACAGCAGGCAGTGGTCAGTGGTCAGTAATCTACTTCCTGTCCCTTGCCCTTGAGCCGTGTGACTGTGGTTTGGAAAATGACGGTGGTACTGTTGTAGAAAGAAAATGAGAACAAAACACATCAGGCGGAGAGCGAGAGAGAGATCTGGCTGCTGCATCAAGCCAAACCTGCATGTTTCCATTTTTAAACAAGTAAATGCATCTACATTAAACTTCTCTCAGAACTTCAAAAAGAGAAGAAAAGCAAAAACCAACATCAAGAAATCTCACTTCCTCAGCGCTGACCACGGCCTTGATAACCTTCCTGTATGTTGGACAAGCAACGCAGACAATTCACTTTCCATTGCCCGCATTCTTGCTTGCAAATTTTATTTCACAGCTTGTTGGCCAATTTATGTTGGTCATGGCTGAGAAAATGATTCTGTAGTTTTCATGATGATAACATACTGTCTGGTACAGTAACTGCCAGCTGCATGGGTGCACTTTGATATAGATAGAGAAGTCGGGAAGTCCTTACTGTGGGATACGTGGGATGGAGCCACAGAAGTGCGTAGTTATAAGAGATAATTAGAGCAGTGTGTGGAGAGTTAGTAGTTAATAAAAATAATAAGACACTTAGTTGATCACTGTGAAGAAGTGCTCTACACCTGCCCCAACTTGCTCTCTGTAGGTGAAAGCAAGCTGGCCATGAAGGGCAGTCACCCCTAGCAGCACCCAGGGAGCTGGGGGTGAAGGGCTTTGCTTAGGGACCTGTAGATGTGCCAAGGCTGGGTTCCAAGAGGCAACCTTCTGATCACCCGCACAGAGGCTTAGCCCACTGAGCCACACGCTGCCCCATTGAAAGCGAAGGTGCATGTGGATATGAGTGGTGGTTTTGCTATATGAGGTAACAATTTCTTCGTTGTTTGGCAGAGCACCTAAACATTTGATCGTGTCGATCGTTTTTGAAGTCTTCTTTTCTGAAGCGATTTAACCAGCACGCTGTATGGTCATCATGAGCCAAAGCTGCCAAAAAACTGACAGCTATGAGTCAAAAGCATAATGGTATCTTATATTAAAACATCCTGTTTTGGTCCTGAAACTCCCACAGACGTGTAAAATATGGACGCGGAAAGTTTGGTTCTTCATTTGAGCGTGGAAAAAGATGACAGCCTTCACTGTTTCAACATTAACATATAGCCGAAATGTTACGCAAATCCCCCACAAACACACCGTGGAACTCGTGTCAAGCACAGGCAGGCAGCGTAAGTATGAAACAGCCCGTAAGGGGCTTAAACACCACACATGCAGCCCGATTGGCAGTCTGCTGCAGTGGTCTGCTTGGAGCAGAGAAACGGACCCGATCAAAAACGTCAGGCATAGATTACATCCTGAGTTATCTTTTTTTCATGCTGTCCTTGCGTGCCATGAGCCTCTCAAAATCTAAGCAGAAGTAAAAGTTTCTCACAGATACAAGCCTGTTTTGGTGACTCAACTGTTTTGTCTAGAGAACAGTATTCCCTAGTTTCCTTCTGTTATACACGGCAACAGTGCCCATGCTGTTATGAAGTTCATGGTCCTTGTAATTATACTTCATATTTTCATTGCTTGTCCTGACGAAATGCCCGGGTCCAGACCAACGCTGTGTTCACATATGATGTTGTTACTGCAGGATTTGATTTGCCGGGCTTTGGGGCTAAGATGGGGATTTGTGAAATGTAGACAGCTGCACTTCATCTGCAAGAAAAGGCTTTGTGAATAATTACCGCATTATGATTATAAAACTTGCTGAAAAGATTATCATTGTTATCAACTGTAAAATGAGCTGAAGATGCAAGTAAGGCTCACACTCACACAGACAGCTGCACACTATTAGCGGGGATCATCTCCAAACTGACTGTGCCCCTTTACTAGATAAATAGTTATAGGAGCACTCTCATCTGCGGTGCACAGTTATTAATATTTTTTTTCAAATTTCAGTATAAACTAAAAATTTGTGAACCATACTTTGGTACATCAGAAAGTTGGGGGAGAATAAGTAGGGGGAGAATGTACATTTTCACAATCTTATTACCTGTGAGGTGACAAAGTCAATAGCTTGAACGAGGGTGTGGGTTCCATTTCAACACTGGTAGGGGTCAAATCAGCCCCGCACCCCCCACCCACTAAACACACACGGTACTCCCACAATACTGGTAGGGACACGTCCCTATCGTCTTTAGCCAGATATACGCCCTTTTAAAAACAACTGTATGCCAGTTTAAAGAGCAACCCAAGTGGCAACGATATAACTGCATATTGACTGGGATGAAGAAATAGTGTTACTCAGGTCGTTAATAGCAAACATGGTTAATCTCATACAATTAACGTCTAGCACTTCGATACACAATGGCACCTTCACTCTGGAAAAGTGAAACAGGCAAGTCCGTGAGTAAACATCAGTTTTTGTCACATGATTCCCTAGCAGTGTGTCATATGTGACAACGCCCTCCCTCTCAGCAAACCAAAATCTGAGGCGATCATGGCATGTTCTGTTGTCACAGTTGTTTCCAGATGGATTCAGAAACACATCACCATGTTATGTTTTTGTGTACGAATAAACACATTTGAGCAGTAAGCCTTCGAAAAGCAATGCACACACTGACTGAAATACACATCCAGCTCGGCGTTTTCTATACTTGCATGTCCAGTTCAGGGTTACGGTGAGCTAGAGCAAAATGGGGCATGAGAGAAACACGCCGGATGGTAGAAGAATCCATCACAGAGTACTCCATCAAAAGCACAATTTAGAGACGCACGTTTGCCTGTCTGAGTATTTTTGGACTCTGGAATGAATGAATGAATGAATGCCTTTAATGTCACTGCACTTGGTACAATGCAATTGGGAGACTCTCCTTGTCAGTGCAAGAACGAAGAAAGTTAGGAAGGGTTCAAGCACAGAAAAAAATAAGATGAACAAAATATAATACAAACAAAATAAACAGAAAACAGAATATAAGTAAATACAACATAAAACTGAATATAACAGGGATGGAAAGAATAAAAATGTGAGCAAAGTCAAAATATGTAGAAAAAAATAACAGAAAGTTAGTGTTTAAATATAATAAGTGTTATGTTACTGCTGTTCCTCTGCTTGTGATTCAGTGCCACAATAAATATGAAAATATCGCAATAAAATTCATAGGACAAAACTGGAGGAAACCCACAAACCAGAAAGCTGACAGTCTGAGGCTGCAATGCCAGCCTCTGAGTCACCATGTGCCTCCTGCCTCCGGTCTATTCATCATATTTCTACATAGCGAGTGCTGTTAGCTATTTCCCAGCAGCACAGGTTGTGGATGTTAGGTTAGCTACAGTCTATGGGGAAAACGAAAATTAATATTGCGCCTGTTCTTCAGAAATCAGGAGTGGAGATATTAAGTATTATACAGTAACGTGGACTCTTAATTGCACTAAACCTTATGTGGATATTCCAGTATAGTTCTACAAACGGATGGTGTCAAACCAGTATTATTTATTTACATATAAACATATGCAAGTTGGCATGAAAATGCAGGGACCAATACTTGGGAAGATATGTCATATAAAGAAGAACATTACATTGAAATGCTGTATATTGTATAATGGAAAGAGACTGTATGTTATATGGAGAGAGGTGGATTGGCATGAAGCAGCTAATGACGTGTGGCTGGGCAGATTAGGGTGCTGGGTCAGACCCTATCCTGCGGTTGGAAGACTGGTGACACCGTCAGAACCCAGAGCAAAGCCTTTAACCCCAGTTACTCCCTGCATTATTTAAAAAAAATATATGCCGCTTCATGTAAAATCATCTGCTAAAAAAATGAGAGCTGCGTTTTGACATAAATTGTGTATGTAGAGAATCAGACTATTACACTTCATGACGAGAGATACTCTGACCTGAACTGTATTGTCGCTGTCCAATAAGAAAACAAAAATGTCCCAGATTCTATAATTTCAGGAGCATGAAAAAAATGCATTTCCTCAGAAACAACATTAAAAAATAAACCTAAAATAACATAATGAGACACCCTTAGCACAACACATAGAGAGCTACTTCACACAGCCATCAGTGAATGGTTTAATGTCTTAAATGTCCTTCTGTGGATTGCTGTCAGTGAGGCAAATATGTCAGTGTGAACAAGATACAAACTAATCTCGCTTTATATTCACAATTAATGACGATGTTAGCTAGTTAGCTATCTAGCTATCGACGTTAAGTCGTTAAAGTAGCATTATAAAGTAATCCATACAAACATCCATCATGAATACAAAGGTTAACTAGTAAAAACATAAATACTAGTTAAATAAATGGCTTCATAAAACATGTTTTCATTGGACAGTTAGATGTCAAATGCTATCAGTAGGCATATTCCCAAAAGTCAGAATTGAAAAGTAGGCACATGTGGTTTTTATCTGGCAGTGACAGTATATTATGTAAGGAGCGTTACGTGATCATGCATCGTTTAATGAGAGCTGCTCGGTCACAGGCTGTACACCATCCTACATGCTGCACTGACAGTGGCTGAGAGAGCTATTGGGTGAGAGCAGGACAGACCCCACATTTTTGCTTGCTGCCTCCATGTAAGTTTCTCGTGGGGAACCTTGGTACGTTCTGTCACCCCAGGCTCCGAAGAGCATACCTCTAAATGACTCATTAAATTGTGGTGTACCTGCACGTCCTCACCCACTTCCTACTTATGACTTATACCTGCCGCCCACTGGTTCTTGACCACCATCAGGGAAACCTCTGTAAACATGTCAAACCAGACAAAAAATGTCCCAATGGCTCTTTCAAAACAGTAGCATGAGGGCGGACCACTGCCTGCAATTTAGCCCAAAATTGATCCCAGCCGAGAGGAAGGATGGAGTGTTTGGAGAATGCTTTGACCAGGAAGTCCACTTCCTTGCTCTTATGCCAGTTGTTTGTATATGTTTATATATGTGACAGGAGGGAGGGGACTGCGAGGAGGAGGGGGTGGGAGGGGGCGGTAAACTCCAAACGTCAGAAAAAAACCTGCACGTCTTGTGTGTGGGTTGGCTTTACTGCTTTTGAAAGGCACTCGACAGGAAGCCTGTGTGAAGAAAGACCTCTAACTATCTCACAGAACGATCATTCCTGCAACCGCCAACGTAGGTTTCTATAACAAGGCTGGACCACCCAGTCAGAAGTGGAAGAGTGGGCACAGAATTAATAGGAGAAGCACTGGGATGGAGAGACGACTCAGTACAGTTACACTGCACAGAAATCACCTTCATTCATTCATTCATTCATTCCTCCATCTAGTCATTCAATTCATACTGTTTACTGAAATGACTAAATTACTTTTTGTTGAACGTTTTTATTGAAGAAATTCAGTGTACTTTGAAAAAGGACCTTTTTAGCTAAACAACTCACTTGAAATAAAAGTTATCAAAGTCCAAAGAACTTACAACACGATAGTAGCTTCACCATCAGGCTCGGTGGCCGTCTATTGGTTCGATAGGGGTGTGTATGTGTTTGTGGGGTGAGGCGGAACTTGGTCAGTTGTTCGCACTCAATTTTTTCAATTATTTGAAACTTGTAATGGCAAGAACATGAAGACCGTAGGGAAGAATGGAGGGCGAAAAATAAAACTGGCACAAAACAAGTCTGTCAAACGCCGACAAATGTTTGATATAAAGTGAGTAATTAAACATTGTTCACATTATCCGAAGGAAAAGGCCACGACCACGAGATTAATCTGGAGCCGGGCCCAAACACTTGCCCTTTTATCTCAGCTAGTGGCGGTTCTGGCTCTTTGGCTCTTGCTTGTAATTCCCCGATGTTCATGCTGGCTGTTGTCTCTGGACACTTCATCAGATCACTGGGTGTATTTTTGCGTAACTGCGAATTTGCTTGATAACTCCTTGGATGATAGCTGCAAGCAATGCATGGCATTGCCAACAAAGTCTTGTTAGATTTCAGGTATTCGAAAATAGGGTATTCTTTTATGAAAAGGCCATCGCTCGTAAAGTATAACAGACAAAGAAACAGAGTAGTGGCAATGGTCCCTACTTTTAGTCATAGCACGTATCAGGTTATATAGGTGAAACTAATATATTATGTATACCGATATCATATTAATGTGTGTGCGTCTTTGTGTTCACTTGTACACGTATGTCAGTGTGTATTTATATGTGGGTTCTGTGGGGAGCTCTTCCTGTGTGTGTGTGAGAGAGAGTCCATCCTCGCTCCCTCTGACCAAGCCCAGAGTGGTTGGTACGGGAGTGAGCTACACGCTGCCATGATCTCCTCAGCCCGGTTCCTTTGTGAGTGAGCAGCTGACAGAGAACCACAGCAGTCTGGTCCACACATGTGGCTGGCAGGCCAGATTCTGTCACAATCGCTGCCGCAAGTCTGACACCAGCCCACTTACACATATGTTCCAGCATGTGTGTGTTTCATGGACAAGCAAAAGAGCGTTTCTGTGTGAGGTTTTGTCTCTATGTTCTTGTCTGTGCATATGGAGTTATGGGATATGATAACATAAATTCAGAGGTGGACATTTCAGGTCCAGAAAGTAAAACTCCAGACCAAGATTTTGTTTCAACCAACCAGCTGAATAATCTCTGTCTGTGACTCTTTATATTCAGCTGGTTGGTTGAAACAAAATCTTTGTCTGTATTTTTACTTTCTGGACCTGAAATGTCCACCTCTGAGTTTGTCTACCTATCTACTGTCTACCTCTGTGTATACTGTGTGTGTGTGTGCGCGCGCACACATGTGTGTCTGTGTGTTTGTCTATGTGTGTGTGTGTGCGTGTGTGTCTATGTGTGTGTGTGTGCATGTGTGTGTTTATGTGTGTGTGTGTGTGCGTTTGTGTGTCTATGTGTGTGTCTATGTGTCTGTGTGTGTGTGTGTGTGCGTGCGCACACGTGTGTCTGTGTGTGTGTCTATGTGTGTGTGTGTGTGTGCGTGTGTGTCTATGTGTGTGTTTATGTGTGTATGTGTGCGTTTGTGTGTCTGTGTGTGTCTATGTGTCTGTGTGTGTGTGTGCATGTGTGTGTTTATGTGTGTGTATGCGTACGTGCGTGTGTGCGTTTGTGTGTCTATGTGTGTCTGTGTGTGTGTTTGTCTATGTGTGTGTGTGTGTATGTGTGTGTGCGCGTGTCTATGTGTGTGTGTGTGCGTGTCTGTGGGTGTGTCTATGTGTCTGTGTGTGTAGAGGACAGGAGCTCTAGAGTGCGTTTCCCCTGCTGCCTGTGCAGGGATCAGAAGGGTTGCAGGGGGAAACATCAGCAGAGTTACACGGTCCTTCTTAGTGACTCTGCCTTACCATCCATTTGCTCATAGCAGATCAAAAAAGATCAAACAGGAGGAGCTACTGGGAACCACACACAGATGTAAGACTTCCTGGAAGACAAAGTCATTGATTACTCCACACTTGTTTACTTTTATTTTGTTGCATTTTATTTCCTTGATTTACTAGTGATATAGCCTCGAAGACCAGCTAACATGGCCACTGTAAGAAAATGTCTAAGGGAATGCTATAACTCTCCAAAGAAGGTCAATGATGGGGGCCATATATAACACAAGGTAGTAGATTCTGAGCAGATGTAATTTCTGGGGGTAAAATCGCTATATGTTTCAAAGCAGCAGGTGCACAGCCCTTAAAAAACAACTACTTTTAACCAAGAATTTTCCAGTTGTCCGGTGCCCAGAAGTGTGCTGCTGTTGTACCCCTGCAAATGGGACTTCCAGATGGAAAATAAATCTGAAACAGTGATTTATGGAAATTTATGACTGTACAATAATCATTAAAGAAGGCTTTGGTCCTTAGTGCTCATCCGGCGTGCCCGGATAGTTGACTCGCACCTCCAGCTTCAGACAGGGAAGTTGGGGTTTATGGGGGCAGCAGAGCGAGGAGCGAGCTGGAAAGTCCCGCTGTCTCCATCAGGCCGCCCCCTTACAGTGCTCCGAGGGCTTATTTCCATCTCCCGCACTCTGAGTCAGGCCACCATCATGCACCCAGACGAGGAGTCAGGTGATAGCTGGAAGTAGAAATGTACTCTCCCAGCGTCCCCCTGGTCCTTCTGCCTGGCACCCAGACAGACAGGGAAGAGGCCTTGTTCCTTTGACACACTGTCAGAAAAAAGAGTACGGTTTTGTTCCCCAAGGTACAAACAACATTAATGTACCCCCAATGGTACAAACATGTTCCTCAGTGTCCATTTCTGTACCTTAAAAAACACATTTACCAACAGCTAGGGTACGATTGGCAGACCCTAGAGGGTTCAGTCCCAGTGACAAGTAACTGTACCCTCAATGGTACAGACTGGTACTACAAACTGGTACCCACAGATAATCCCAGTTCTTGCTCCCTCCCAGCTCCTGTTCATGTCCTCCTCCCTCCTTTGGGGGTCCCCGAAGGCCCAGGTTGAGAAACACTGCCCTAGAAATGACATGCCGCTTATCCTGTTCATCATACCCGTTTCGCAGTCTGCATTGTGCCATTGAACTGTTTATGCTCATACCATGTTCGTTCATCATGCATTCTAGCTATGTGCTCAAAGTCACAGCTGTCTTTTACTCCATTTATGATGCGTATTTCCTCATTTTCAATCTGTTTCTACAGCTCTCCTTTATGCTATGGTTCAGAGTGATGTATATGACCTGCAGTTGGGGTGGCACGTTGGTGCAGTGGTCAGCACTGTCGTCTCACACCTCTGAGACTCTGGTTCATGTCTCTGCCTGGGTTCCATGTGTGTGGATTTTGCATGTTCTCCCCGTGATGTCATGGGGTTTCCTCCCACAGTCCAAAAACATGCGGATGTTGTTTGGAGTTGCCAAGTTGCTTGTAGGTGTGAGTGTGTCCTCCGATGGGTTGGCATCCCATCTAGGGTTGTTCTCTGCCTTGCGCCCGTAGTCTCTCGGATAGGCTCCGGGCCCCCCTGTGACGCCACATGGGATAATCGGTTACAGAAAATGGAGGGATGGACTTGGACTCTAGTCAACACAGAAAATCCTCTGCCATGTACGACGCAAATGACTACCGGTGGGTATCAGGCAGTCTACACCCCACACTGTCAGCAAAAAGGTTACGGCCCTGGTACAGGTTTGTTCTCTAAGGTACAAACAGCATTATTTTACCCCAAATGGTCCAAAAACGGTTCTTTGGAGTCCATTTTTGTACCTTAAATTAGACTAAAACATACATTTACCTACAGCTAAGGTAGAATTGACAGACCATTGAGGGTACAGCTCCAGTGACAAGTAATTGTACCCTCAAAGGTGCAAACTGGTGCTTTTTTTTACTGGCAGTGTTATAGGGAGATGACCCAAGGCCTGTAATGTGTTTTGACTCCCTGGGGTACTGATGTGGCAACAGAAAGATGCCAACCTACCATAAAGTAGCTTTTGTTACATTTCTCTAGTGATTTATTTTACTCAGAAGCTCCTGTTTCAACATATAAGCCAGCATCCTTTCATCCTTTCCAAGTCTAGCTTCTTTACTTGTGTATTTATGTTCTACAAGGAGTCAGGTAACTAAGAGAAATGCATTATGCACACAATCATTATTTCATTGACATCATAAACCATTTGTGCCCCCCCCCCATCCCAAAGTAAACTCATCCAAATCCAGATGCCCGTCGATTTTCTATCGGAGTTTCTTGTACTCAGCACCCATACCCAGGATGTGACTTCTACTGTGTTTTTATGTCCCATTGCTGTTGTATGTTAATCCTGTTGTGTTCCACCCCTGTAATCCTGAAAAGAGAATCCTTTTCTCTAATACATCGTTACATTGTTCTGTCTGCCATCTTGACTTGAGCTATTTTCACACTCAGGCATATTGTTTCTGTGATGAATGCAACTAGTCAACAGTTCACCTATTGAAAAACAAATAGGTTCCTTTGTGACAAATTTGTTTAACCAGTCAGAAGAGAAGCATTTCCAAAAGAGGTGGCCTATCAGAGGAGGCCCCTCTGATTATCTCATTTCATTTGTGTGGTGACACATCCCAGCATGCACAGGGCCCCAGAGGGATTACCACCCGAGTCGTTTCTCCCCTTGGGCGAGCCGATGCTGGCTGTTTTCCAGCACTGTGGCACTCTTGAGTTTCGTCACGCTTTATGGGCTGACGAGTAAAAACTAAAGGGCTACTCAGTGCATACGGCCTGTTCTAGGTGGGGGACCCCCGGAACCTGAGAAATGGGACATGATCCGGGTTCTTACGTTGTCCAGCCTGCTTGGGAAACCTTGCCTGTAAATGAAGTAAATCTGATGCATGAGTCTTCCCTCCAAAACTTAGCTGCAATTGGTGATACCTTGTGACTGCTTTTGATGTAAAGAAACAAGTTTCGACATAATTAAGCGAGATGCAGTCAAGCATTCCGTCTGAGAGCGTGTCAACATCAGGTCTTGGAGCAAAAACTCGTTCCTTGTTTGTTGTGTCGGTAGGCAGTATTTTGTGGCTTAGCTGTCGCTGTTACGCATATGAACGCTTTAATGCATCTCGGTTTACATGCAATGTAAGGGCACAAAGGCAGGAAACCACTGGGACAGAGCTGAATCCATCTGACGTGACACCGAGGGTGGGGGACATTTTAGACATTTACGGCACTGGTTATTTTGAAAGTGAAGGAAATTAATTCTCTAGGCAAAGATTCTGAAATTCTAAAGAATTCTAAAATGGATTTTCTTACCACTGAGCACAACATATGGGGGAGTGAAATGCTTATTCTAAATTCCACTTGCTGGGTGTCTGGTTTTTTCAGGTGACAGTGTGATGACCTGTAAGAGAGGTCACATCACCTTAACGAGTATGATGTCCTCGAAATCAATCAGACTGAGGTATTTTCCATAAATTAAAAAAGGCTGGAAACAATCTATTTGCACTGGAATACTGAGTACGTAAAGGGCTGGAATTCACCTGAACTGGTTTTAGTTGGAAGTTGGCCTTCAGGTGCTAACGTGCTCATTCTGTTCATACTTCAATATCTGTCTGTGTGGATGCGCTGCTGCATTACTGATTTATGCGCTTCACACATCTATGGATTCTTAAGATCACTGGAGTTTCAATTCCAGTGTAATTAAAATTTGAATCATAAAGAAATTCGCAGCCCTACCACAGCTTGTTTTTAACGTGTAACAATATAGAGTTGGCAGACAGGAGTGTTTTGTCTACTTGTTTATTGTTAATTGTTTTGTTCAACAGCTTGGGGATGAAAGCAGATGCGTTAGAGTTCATATGGGTTTAAATCTCCTGAATAATTTTCAGACAACTGGAGGTGGGATGTGTTTTTCATCTTGAGAAATCTAATAATAACTGATTAAGCAATGTATGAGGCTGCACAGCAAAGGAGTGGTCAATTTCCTGGAACTGAACAGCACAACTAAGTAAATGGTGCATTCAGATGTTATCTTTATTAATTTAATAAAATATTTACTAATCATGACATAATATAGATATTTATTTATGTGTTTGTGTGTTTGTTTGACCCGCACATGACAGATTTCACCATAATGACTACTGTGATGTACTGTCCTGTCCTCTGAAATATACATGACCGCACCTTCAAAAACTTACATTTATTGAATATTACTGTGTTTTAAAAAATAACAATCCGACACTTATCTACCAGTAAATGAAAGTGACCTGTATGTTTCAAAGGTTGTCTCACACCATAAAATAATACTCGCGAGAATCTCCCGCCTTATTTAGACAGCTGCATATAGGTATTCGTGCATTTATAAGACGGCTCACATTTCATATCACTTGTTAAATAGTTTGGCTTGTGATGAAACTCAACATCCACCCTTGGAGAGACACTGTGCGTGCTGAGCTCCGCCGGATGGTGTTCCAGCTGGTGCGTGTCACCGCGCGCGAGCAGTGGCCTTCTGGGCTTTCGGTGATTTCTTTTCTGTTTGGGAGGGCAGGGAGGAGCTCGCCTCGTGACGGCGGCTCACCGCTCAGGAATGTAGACTGCAGTGTCACAAGTGAAACTGCTGCTTCCCTAGGAGAAGGTGCTGGCAGCAAGGAATTCGCCCCAGGTAATGATGTTTTCAGCATGCAGGTAGAACGCTCACCTGCACAACTGGATGAAATAAAAACATATCAACATGTATTAGGAGAGATTTAGAAATGATGCCGCGGCTGGAACAGGTTTCTGACTGTCTATCAGGAGGAGTAAAAAATAAAAGGGGGGGGGGTTGTGATTGTTTGACTTCCGAAATTAGGCACTAAACTATTCGAATGATGTCAAGTTAAACCTTTTAACCAATCAGCATAGCCATGAGTGAGTCAGCTGTACCTCGGTAGACTCTGTCGAACAAATAAAATGGACGCCACACTTCAGTTGGTTCAGGCCAACACACTCTGGGAGGACGGCTGTCATTTTGTTAGGTGGAACCAGCTACCTGTTATTTAACAAAATCCCCCGAACAATGGGTGTTTTCCAATAATGGATTCATGGACTGCCGCCCTACCTCAAAACACATAGACTTTAGCTATTATCAACACTGAGTAATTGTGTCTGAAAGAGCATTACACTGACTGTGTTTGTTGTCTGTGTTTGCGCCTTTCATTTTGTTGCTGGGGTGTATTAGAGCACAGGTCTGGCAGCTGTTATAACGAGAAATGAAACAATCGCTTTGCATTCCAAAACAGGCCTTTATGTCACTTTTTAACACTTTCATCCAAAGACACTTATGACACATAATTGTGAAGCTTTTGTTCAAAGTTCTTACAAATTGATCAATTTATACTAGAGAAATTTAAGTTAAACATCTGGCTCAAGGGTACAACGGCGAGACCCATCATTGATATATTTTTTACATGCTTAGTTATCATGCTATTGTTGCAAGATGGATGTAAATACTGTTTTCAGTCTTTATTTAATTGTATAAATAATGCCAAAGACCTTATTGGCCTTTGTTAGGTTTCTTTATAGGTCTCCTTGGTCTGTGGCAAATTTTTTTGTGCATCTCCATCTGCCTGGATGTGTACAGCCACTACAGCGTTCCTACTTAATCGCAATACTATATGTTGGCTTGTAGCATTTTCTTTGGAAACAGTATTTTATGTGCCTAGCAATCAATCGATTAATCAATCAACAGATGAGCAGCCAGATAAATGCGATATCAGTTGAAGGG
>JAAGVU020000129.1:56971-71313 GCA_011763525.2 Mormyrus iriodes
ATTTTATGTGCCTAGCAATCAATCGATTAATCAATCAACAGATGAGCAGCCAGATAAATGCGATATCAGTTGAAGGGGATAATTGAGGCCCTAGTCAGTCATCTTGGCAGCAGCGCCCAACTCATTGCAGGTTTCCCTTCTTCTGTGAAATGCAAACCTCCTTTCCCTTTTCGTGGGAAGTGTGGAAGGTACAACAACTGGAACATGAAGACATAGAGAGCATTGTGACTGACTAGCCCCAACATGTCAAAGAGTTCGACAGCTACAAATGGGATGGAACAGGTTCTGTGATGTAGTATGCGGTATATAAGGGCTATATGTTTTGTGCTGTATTTATGTCTAAGACCTCTTGATGTTGGATATCCATGGATTGGGTCTCTCGAATTTTTATTAAACACCCACCATCATGCTTATCAGTCACCTAAATCTAGTTCATAATCCATGATCAGTAACATGCAGACGGCATAAGGCTTATGAATCCAGAATTTGTAGCACCAGCTGTGAGCCGAAACACCAATGAAGACTAGCGGGTACAGGGTAACCTCTAACAAGCGAAGGTGGTGCCCAGGCCTGCTGGAACCTCTCCATCTGACTCGAGGCCCACTGTCTATGCTGACGTATGCCTGTGTCACGGACTCCTGCTGTGCTGCAGTCGCGAGTCCCTCAGAAGCTCTAGAAAGTTCCCCCTCTCTTATTTGTTGTGTCTTGTCCCAACTGTGCAATTAAGGAGCCACCTCTTTCATCCTCAGAGAAGGTGTTTTGAGGCTGGCGTCTCTCTCCGAAAAACACCAGGCGCACCTGTATCTTAAATTACGGGTGTCGTCTTGTCCCCCCCACCTGCCCCCCCCCCCCAGCATGCTTCCGCTACTACTTCAAAGTGCACAAATCAAACAAGGCAGACAATGTGGCCTTTTGTCGCGGGAAGACAAAATATAGTTTACTCCAAAGAGACAAGTTTTCTGTCCCTCACCAGGAGACTGGATTATCGCTATCATCTCCGTTAGTACCCTCGGGACTTCCCGCAAGATGCTGGCCCTCGCTCGGAGTCTGAATGAAGGGATGAATGAATCAATCAGTTAACAAACAGACGAGTGGCAGGATGACCCAGTCAAGTTGTTGCAGAATGAAAATAAATAAAGACTTCCCCTAGAAAGATTCCCCCGACTATATCTCCACAGCTCATATTCCTCCTCAGTTTTATTACTGAAGGCCATTTTCATCATACGTGGCTCATTTATGTGGAACTTCTTTCAGATCACATTACAGGTGCGGCTCGCCAGCTCAGCTGAAATAACCATACCCATAAGTGTTCACCAGCATTGTGCTTAAAACACACCAGCCAATTAAAGACCATCAGCATTTAGCCTAATAAATTAAGTACATTAGCTGACAACTTACCCTTAACTGCGGATTTTACTCAGCTTTTATAGCTTATATAATGAGAATGGTGATATTTTTTGGCGTTTTGTAGGAGCACCTCCTCTGCGAGGCTGGATTGCATCATGTGTTTACATCATATTCTGAAGTAACCCTTGTTGTTTACCACGTGTTGATGAGTGATGGCATAAGGAGGAGCTGCTCCACTAGTGAAATGTAGTTCAAATACAATGTCAAGGAGGACAATAGCTTTCTGAAACAATAGACTCATATATGTTGGGGCAGCATGACATCAATGAGCAGACACACCATGTGTGTGCTTGTGTGTGCATGAACGTTAGCTTATGCGGTGGCTGCCCCAACTGGCTGTACGCAGTGAGCAGGGTACAAGTGCATGGAGGGGTCATGGCCCCCTTAGGTAGAGTGCTTTTGGGTCAGAGTTCAGAACACTCTCCTTCACATTAACAGTGAGCCATAAAACTACCCATAACCACCATAAAGCTTCAATAAAACTTCCTATAACTCACCATAATTACTTACCACTGCTGCAACAGTCCTAAAAATTGTCTGCTAAAATAGTTAGCACGGCTACAGTAATCTGTAAACACTGTACCCCAAATACGTCACAAAGTTACCATGAAGAATAACATATGTCCATTACTATGTGAAGGACAATGTTTATTATAATCAGATTCATCAGCATGAGTATGAGGAGAAACAAAAGATAGAACATTTATAAACAACAAAAGAATGAATGCAACTCTCTGCGGTGATTATAAATAATTGCATGAATAGACACTGACCTTCAATAAAATCAGGCATGGTCATTTCACAAACAGGCATTAGTGATTATATCGAGCTGAAAACATGACCTAACTTGCATAACAAACCTCAGTCAAACTAGTGACAAGCACGCAATGCCACCACAATACAGCCTCTGTCTCATGTTTCAAAATCACAGTTATGGAAATGTGATGTTTGTGATGTCAGCAGTGTTTGCTGAGTGGTAGTCACAATGCACACAGCCACTTTAGGTTTTATTAAGGATCAGGTCACGCAGGCTGTCCAGTAAAATTGCTATTTTGGATCTGCTCGGATATTTCCCAATTCGGGCTTGAATAGAAGGGTTAAAAAGCATGTCAAAACATATTATTTGTTAGGGCAGACGGCTTCAGCACTACAGGCAACATACTAACTCCGGATGGAGATTTCAGACAAATGAGTGAGTGGAGATAATAGGCTTGGGGCATAATTAATGTCATTTTGGAACAGGCAGCAAATCGTTTCTAAAAGGCCTTTGGTTTCTTTCTTTCTTCCTTTCTCAATATTATTGTTGCGTTCATTGGTAAAGGTGCTGTTATAGGAGGACGGAGTTTACAACTGTAAATTACATCCCTTAAGTGATTCAGAGCTTGCCGATGACATCGTCAGGTGCCGCTGAGTCTGGGCCGCTGAAATGTCAGTCTTGGTTGCTCCCTGTCGCTCATTTATGGTGGGAGGTCCAGGGACAGAGGGATCCTACTAGCCCGGCCACACCTTCCCATTCCTGACACTTTGCTTCCTTTATTGTCTGACCCTACTCATTAGTCTGGCCCCAGAGACAACTCTGTGTATCTCACCTGAAGATTAGAGAGCCTAGACACTCTCCCCTTCGGCCCCCACCCTCTACTTCTCAGCCTCTCGCCCCTGCCTCACGCCTGAGGCATCCCTGTGCGATACACACATGGGCAGAGAACGCTGTGTGACGGCATAGCTGCTAAGGATGAACCACCAATCCCTAGCTTCCGACTTAATCCCTTTGTTTTTTCCTTTGTGTCGAACGTCACCGATCTGTCTGCTGATCGCTCCAGCAGAGTGTGCAGGATTGGCTGAAAACCGTGGACCCTCTCATCGTGCGCCGGGTGGCTCATTACGGCCTGCAGGGGCAGTGCGCCGTTGGAGGAAGAACTCGAAACTGGTGAGGGAAAGAAAATGAAAGTTGTAAACGAGCTTGTGCAATAGAGTCAGTATAATTTATTACAACAGCTCTCTCCTGTGTGTGTGGCAGTTCAGCGGCTTGCTGTGAGGGTGAACTTGGAAATAAAATATAGCTGGTTGAAAGGAACAGTTGGCAAGGCAAATAAATAACAGTTTTGCTGGAGGCAACTGTTCAAAGCCCTCTTACTTTTCCCTCACAAAACCTCCAAAGAGGCAAAAAAGAACTTGCTCTACAGCAGCGTTTCCCAACCAGGTCCTCGGGGACCCACAGATGGTCCACGTTTTTGCTCCCTCCCAGCTCCCTGCCAGACAGTCCACGCCACCGTATTGGGAAATACTGCTCCTCAGCTTGGGATGATTGGTACCTGGGAGCTTGATAAGAGCAAGATAATCCTCCTGGTGGGTCAGTACATCTATATGTGAATGCAGTGCAGAAAAGGGTCTGTTGCAATGTTTCCCAATCTGGTCCTCAGGGCAAAACGTGGATCGGCTGTGGGTACCCGAGGACTGGGTTGAGAAACACTGGTCTACTGTAATTCTAATCTGTCACTCACTGGTTCTGGATTTGGATGTATTAAACCAGAGATGTATACACACATATAGTCATTCAAACATAGACACACACTAATAGTTATGTGTAATGCATGAAAAGCAAATTTAAAAAATTCACTCAGCCCACAGGATACATGGACGGGTAAGTCTGTAAGTAATTTCTGTGGACTTCAAGTTTCGTAAATTTAATGAAACTTCATTGGGTTACATGAGTGAGTTTTGATTCCCGATATTATAACATATGTCGAGAAAGCCTAACTTTAGTTTATTAGCAGTCTCATCTCACACACAACCAAAAAATGACGTGAATGAGTTTTCGAAATGTACTCTTCAGATGTTTATAACCATTCAGACGTTGTTCAGATACCATACACAAATGGCAGGTTAATACCCGACCCGTCAATAAAACCACAGCAGCGTGAATTAATGGCCAGTGCTTTTCAAAGGATGCCCTGTCACTTTAGGGCTGATGAGTGTGTCGCGTGTCTCCACATCTGATGATGTGATGATGGGGAGACCAAGGGGTGGTTTTGCGTAACTCCAGTCCTGCATTGGCCTTCTTCATGATCACGTCTGTTTTGCCCCATCAATTATCAGCGTCTCTGCGCTGAGAGTGGTGGTGGCAAGGCCTGTAATTGGTCACGGCGTGGGTTAGGGGCAGGATGTCTGCGAGACACTTCCTGAAGCTCACCTAGAGGTGCTGATGGGTGCGGAGATGAAGACACCCTGGCTGGGAGGCCTGGGGCACAGACGGAATGACAGGCTTTTCGAGAAACTGTGTGTGTGTGTGTGTGTGTGTGTGCGTTCACCTGTGTTTTACAAAAGCGTGCCTGTGCCCATATATTCATTTCTGTGATCGTGTGTGTGTGTGTGTGTGTGTGTGTTTATGTTCATATCAGTACTTGTGGCATTGAGCTTGTTTTCGTGCGTATGTTTGGGTGTAACGCTGGAACATACTTTGCATGTTGCTTCACCAGAGATCCATCGCTGTTTCCTTCATGTTCTTGATGTACCCTCACACTACAGCAGGCAGCATAGAGTTTAAGGATATGGACATTATGGGTTCAAGTCCCTCAGAGAGGCTCTAGAACTCTCTATTGAAAAGTTTTTGACTGAGATTGCTCCTGGAAAATATACGGCTATATAAATGTGTAAAACTCACAGATGGCCCTGAGATGTCAATGTCACATTATAGCTGCTAGCTGGGTCACACACGCACACACACAGATGAACGCAGGATAGTGCCCTTACATATTCACACATCTACGCACAATCGCTGTCCTTCTCCTGTGTCGTTCCTGCTGACAGCTGTCAAATAGATCCCACGGATAACACTCAGACCTCAGGGGATTTGTCTTCCCAGGATTCATTTCCGTCTGGTGAGACCACTTCCTGTTTTATTCTGCATATCCACCCTGGTTTAAACATTTTCATGGTTCACATAGTTTGGGAAAAAAAAATGCATAAACTATGATTTTATCTTATATAGACAACAGTGCACTCATTATCTGGTGTCTTTAAAAGGCAACAGAAATTGTTAAATATTAATATATAGACACAACTCGGCCAATCGTGTGTATGTCTCAGAGTTATAAATCGTCTGTGTTTCATTCTATAAATTAAATGGAAAAAACGTTTTGTTTTTTTTGAGAGGGTGGTCAGGGGTTTATCATAGCAAAGACAGCAATATGTGACCAAGATGACCATAGTGCTCACAATGCAGGAAAAGCCCGTGGGGTTTGCAAGTATGGAGAGAAAATTCTGCAGCCTACCACCCCCCACCAATGGGCCCCCACTGCCTTTGGCTAAGGGCTCATTTACAGGGGCTGTAGTTTTGCAAATATTATGATGATGATAATGAGGATGATGATGGTTGTGTGTGTGTGTGTGTGTGTGTGTGTGTGTTGGTGGGTGGGGCACATGTGCCATGTGATGGATTGCCACCCCATTCATGGTTATACCCAGCCTTGCTCTCATATCTTCCAAGACAGGTTCTAGCACTTAGCACAGAACAAGTCAATGTCGAAGGCGGATGGATAACAATGTGATTTATTTAAGGGCACCTTTCAGGGCACTCAGTGTCACCTCACAGAGAATAAAAATATCTCCAGAGTAACTGCAATGAAAACCAGTAAAATCCTAATAAAACCAATAGAACCAGACCTGACAAAGCAATGAGTCAATAGCGTTCGAAAAGATTAAATCAAAGTGCGTATGTAAGCCTAAAAGGTGTTTCTGTTATATATGTTATAGGATCCTGTTGAGAAATACGAGGGGAAGGAGAGTCCCAGTGTCTGGGTGGAGTGAAAAGGCCATGCTGGTGGCACAGAGCTTACTGTCCAACGTCCAGGAGAGAACGCAGACCTGCTGATGAGGATCGGAGGGAATGTCTCCGCTGGAGCACCTATGCGTGCGTGCGTGTGTGTGTGTGTGTGTGTGTGTGTGTGTGTTACATAAGTGTAAGTGTGCGAAACTATTCATCTACGGAGCAGTTATGTAAGAAGCTGAAGAACTGCCCCAGCGTCATTCCGAAGTAAATGAAGTTTAAATTGAAAATGAATCAGGGCAGTAGACTAATAAAATGATGAGAGCGGAAAACAAACATTCTCATTACCTATGATTACCTACATACTTCAATCACCTGTGATACTACAGTTCCAAAAGGCAATGCTGTCATCTTTAATTAAACCAGCAAGCCAGGGGATGTAGCGGGGCAGAAAAGCCATATAAATATTCACGGATTAGGCAAATACAAGACATGAAGTGAACCGGTATAGGTTTCTTGTTGTTGTGAGACGGTCCCACAACATGTCTGTATAATTACTTCTGGGCATTTTTAGTGTTTAAGAAAAGAAAAATCCAAACTATGTGAAGAAATGTATGGATAATTTAACCTGAGATCTTCAGGCGAACTGCCAAGTCACTGAGAAAGAATGGCTCTGTTGTTTTCATTTTTTTTTTTAGCTTTTCCTATGAAGAAAAATTGATTGATGGCAGTATTACATCTGTTGTTTAGAATGCTTCCCAGGAAGCGTTTGTTTGTTTGTTTATTTTTGCATAAATTACAGTTCATTTGTGTGCGCAGGCATGTCATTTGCAAAAAGGTTTGTACCCAAAATGTAAAGTTCAATCTGTGAGGAACATTCTGGGGGTATTTCAGTACCACTGTGTTTGAGGCCGGGTTTATACCAATACCTCCATGTTAGAGTTTTCTCCACTGGGCTTGCAGTTTGAGTCATGCCATCATAACTACATTTCCCAACAGCTGCCTGGTGACTGTGCAACTCATAAGTAACACACTTATGCCCAAAACGGTCAAAGAAATAGACGGAAAAGCATGATGCAGAGGAAGCCCACAGGATATTAGCATTCTGGAAGACACTCATACTACAGCAATTTTTGTTGTGTGTTTTCTCATCAAGTTAATTATTGACTAGGCCAAGTCTAGGAAAACATAGACAGGATGTGTGGGCCTCACCTGGCACAGACAAGGACTGCCTAAGCTTCATTTAATATCATCAAAATCAGAAGGAATCCAGCCCAGTCAAAGGGAATTCTGAAATACAAAACGCCTCAATATGAATTTCTGCCCTTCGCGCTTAAACCTGTGCCGTTTCTAGAAATACACACTTAATAAATAATCAGAATTGGTCTTTTTAAAAAAAAATATTTGATGACGTGATGTGAAAACACGTGTAGATTCCATGGTGGCTGAACATGATATTCAGATCTTCATGGGGGATTTTGTGCCAGTTTCAGTCGCGGTCACATGATGGACCCTGAAATGGACTGTTGTTCAGGTTTTGCTGAGTAAGGTGATTAAGACGAAAGAGCAATATTTCATCACCAGCGAAAAACAAGTAACAGTGGAACAGTTAACTGCCCCGACGGTTCGTATAATTACCTCAGACTCTGTTATTGGAAAATAGATGTGTGGCCGCCTCCATGTTGCTCTCAGTTTTCACATTCCACATCGTGCTAATGTTTCCATCTGTCATATGAACAAGAGCCTGAGATGAAATATACCTCAACAACCGATTCTTTCATACATGGGTAGTTTTGAGTTTGAAGAGATAGACAGCTATGGTGCCCGTCCATCCCTAGGGTACCTGCCACTCTGACTGAGTCCCCCTGTTGCTGTGACTAACTCTGCATGTAATGTCTTAGGAGAATAATGGAGAGGGCTATAAGCACAACCCAGCGCCACCTGTATTGTTGCCGTTTGTACGCGTCCCCGATGAGATGAGCCCTCTGACTACAGGAACAGGTATCTGTCTAAATAAGAGGGCACCGTGCCGTTTTCGTTTGGGCTTAAAGAGCTGTCACGCAAATGTCCCACTACAACTCGCCTTTGATGTTGGAGTTACTGTTTGTGTCTGGCCTGGGAGGAGCTGTGTCAACAGGAGACCAGGCAGCCAGAAACTGCTAATTCCATAGCATGGAAAAATAAACTGTACAGAGAACCGGTGTCACGTAACTGGACATGCATGAACTTTAATTAGCCCTCTTCAGTTTTAAAGGAACTTAATAAGTATTTCAGCAGTGTCCTTGAGGGAGCTACTCTTCCTGAGGGCTTCGCAATACATTCAGCGTGGGAAATTTGTGAATGAAAGACTGGAATTGCTAAACAGAGCAGCCATGTCTGGGAGACTCCCTTTAGAGATGTGGAACATTGATGCTAACGATGATAGGGAGATAGCTCAAAATTCACAGGAAGCTCTAGGAAGCATCTGTGCGTGTATCCTGCAAAAAAACAGCCACCCACTGCAACAATTCCTACTTGATTCAGATTGATGGAACTTCAGACTGTTACATTCCTGAGGGACACTGACACTATGTGATTAACAGGAAAAACACGTGATGTCACAAGTGATGACCATCCAAAAGAAGTGCATGATCTTGTGGGTGATTGCCTTAATCTAGTTGACAACATATTAGTGAATAGCCTAACCAGAAATGCTTGAAGCTCTGGAGTTTAAATAGCTGGATGATGTAAACAGTCATGTTTTTTCCAGTCGTGTGTGTTTGGTCTACAGACTATTTGTGGTCTACAGCACAGCTGTGTTTGGGGGGGGGTAGTTGCACGATGCATAATACTTTACAGTCCATAGTTTCGAAAGAGTGTGTCTCTGAGCAGGTCTGAGCATATAGTGGACGCCTTTGATAAGTCATCTGAACATATTAAGCAGTTATGGCCCTTCTGCTGACTGTTGTGTTAGGAATAAGTCAGACTGATGCCAATTTTTGAAGTAACTCCTGTCCCAGACAGCCTTTTACAGTAAAAAATCTGCCTCAACATATTTGTTCAATAATGTTTTAGTCACTTGTGAAAGCTTAGTGCCTATGTTAGAGGGGCCTGTACAGAACTGGATAATGACAGTGCTGCAGGACATAACATTATAGTAACCAAACCAAAATCTCCATTACCAAGATTTCATTCGTCATAGACCATAATATACAACACTCAGAGCAACAGGAGACTGGATTTGGAATCTTCTGACAAAGGAAGTCTCTGATTTTCTACCCAAAATCTCACAATTAATGGATGTTATACCACAGACCGTGTTACTCAACTTGTATGACTCTGGACTTGGGTGAGCAGGACAGTCAGATCTGATCTCCAGAGACCCAGTGTTGTTCTCTTTTAAGAAACGGATAATATGGAGTGAACAGATTACCGCAGTTTATCCAGTAGTTTAGCGACAATGACTTATGTGCTCATTGGACATTTCTGGATCGCTGATGACAAGCTGGTCACTGCACATGGCCCAAAAGTGATGGTTTTGTGTTATTCATGGCATAATAATTTCTGCTTGTACCACGGGGGGAGAAGGTCTGATGAAATACAGTTTGCAGTAATGAGTGATGCCATATCTCCATTCTTTCCTGTAAAAGCCAGCATCCTTCCAGGTCTTATTCTTATTCATGAATAAAGGGGGTTTGGCTGCAGACACATGGCCTGGGGTTAGCCTTGAGTGGGGAAAGAGTCCTTGAGTGGGGAAAGAGTCCTTGAGTGGCCCTGCAGAAGGCAGAACTGCTAGCATTTCATGGAAGGCTGACCCACCATCTTGTTTGGTTTGTGGACTGAGACAGCAACCTCATTTTAGAGATTCTCTGATAGGGTGACCACTAGTATGACTGTAAAAAGGAGGAAACCTGTGTCCAGAGGAGGACCAAGGGTCAAAAAGGAGAACACCTGTGTCCAGAATAGAGGACTAGGGGTCAAAAAGGAGAACACCTGTGTCCAGAAAGGAGGACTAGGGGTCAAAAAGGAGGACACTTGTGTCCAGAAAAGGAGGACACTTGTGTCCAAAAAAGGAGTACTAGGGGTCAAAAAGGAGAACACCTGTGTCCAAAAAGGAGGACTGGGGTAAAAAAGGAGGACACTTGTGTCCAAAAAAGGAGGACTAGGAGTCAAAAAGGAGAACACCTCTGTCCAAAAAGGAGGACTGGGGTCAAAAAGCTGGGCTCCTGTGTCCAAAAAGGTGAACTACAGGTCAGAAAGGAGAATGCCTGTGTCCAGAAAGGAGGATTAGAGGTCAAAAAGGAGAACACCTGTGTCCAGAATGGAGGACTAGGGGTCAAAAAGGAGGACACTTGTGTCCAAAAAAGGAGGGCCAACTATCAAAAAGCTGGGCTCCTGTGTCCAAGAAGGTGAACTACAGGTCAAAAAGGAGAATACCTTTGTCCAGAAAGGAGGACATCCATCACGGGTAGGGGGGGTGGTATCACACTCATACTACAGAAGCCAAGAAAGGCTGTGTGGGAGGGGCTTCTCATTTTTTCTACAACCGGGAGTGGGTTGTTGTTAGTTGTTGACAGGGAAATGGGTAGAGGGAAGGGGTAAAGGCGAACAAGGGGGCTGAAAGGAGGACACCCAACAGCAGGCCGGACAGAGAGATTGAAAATTGGACTGTGCAGACAAAATCAGAGCACAACTGCAGAGGGGTTTGCTGCAGGCAAAGGCTTATGGGAAGGTCACTGAACTCTTCCACCACGGATGGTGCTTGTAGGTAATTCATTAGTAATGGGGAAATCAACTTTACTGAAATGGTGTTATTATACTATTCATTAGCTTATTAGGAGCCTTTAATGCTTTTGTAACCTTACTGATGCATTATATTAGAGATCATTTCAGAACAATTTTGACTGCTTATTCTTCCGCAGAATAGAATTTGCTTCCACCTCCTTACACTTTGGAACAAAAGATGAGGAAGTGAATGAGGCTATTGAGTTGAAAGCTGAAAATGGTTCTAGTACCAGTAGGACATCTACAGGAGCATGTAGTAATTAGGTATTCTAGTAATTAGTAACTAGTAATTCAACCCAAATAGTTTCACCTCTATAAGTGAGTCAAAATTCAAAATTTCTTTGGATGAATATATCTAAAATGTCCCTAAACTTCAACAGCACTTCTGGTACTTTGAGTGGGATAGATTTTAATTAAAAGACTTATTCATTTTTTAAGTTTGTTGTTTGCTATTGGCAATTGCTTTGAGATCAGGGCACAATAGAATTTAAAAGGGTAAGAACCTTATAATCTAACAAATGATAGACAGGCTCTTAGTCTGATACAGTGTCACCCCCCCCTCCTAATTACTTACTTCCACCAAAGTTTGTATTTTAAAACTTTTTGAAAAAATAAAAATACTCTAACACGCACAGTGACATCATAACGTCACAGATACACAATATGCATATATCATATTAGGGTGGGATATGCGCTGGGTGTGTCCCTTTATGAGAACCACAGCCTTATCCAATTGTGGTGAAATCTGAAAATAACATAATGATCTGAGCTGAATGTTTTGGTGATGCAGTTACCTGCATGTAGTTTCAGTTACAGTAAGGGTTCATGGGGTTTGATGAACAGGACCTCAGGGCAGAATTTATGTTGAGATAATTCTTCCAGCCAGCGGAAACCACAGTGACTCACCTGTAATTACCTGTGTCCCAAAATGCAATTCTCAAGAAGTCATACCTGGAGAAGGTCAGGTAAACCCTGTGCTGTCTCCGCCCAAGCCTGAGCCACGCTATTGCTTAGCGCGCTCGGCGCAAGGCAAGAATTAGTCAGCTTGGCTGAACCCATCACTCATGCATCATAATCAGGCAGTGCTGCTCAGCTTCTCCGAATCCTTATTTTCTGTAAGACTCAACAAGCAGAGACGTTGTATAATGTTGCTATAATGTATCCATTAGCATCATAAAGCCTGTCAAATCTGTGAGCCGTTCAACTGGCGAGTGACCAGCAAAGAAGTGCCAACTGAATAATCTGTAAATGTGAGCGGAATACACAACACTGAGATTTAAATAATAGTTGCTGAATATTGTGTGATGCTGTGTGTTTTGACTTGTCTAGTAATTGCTACACTCAACCTTGCTGTGTCTTAATTAATTTCTGCTGGTTAAAATCCAACCATGATTCATACAGATATATCGTACGGGGTATACTTGCGTTATATTTGTATAAGAAAGCTTTAAAAGAGTTGATATAATTATAATGTGGCAAATTATGATAGGAGATTACCCAGATTGTGTGGGCGCCGTGTGCCCCTGTGGGGTAAGACTCTGTGAGCGTGCTCAGAAGGTCACAGGTTAAAATTCCCGAAACAAGACCCTTAAGACCCCTAATTGCTCTTGGAACGGTGCCTGGTGCTACTCTTATACAGGTGCATCACCTTGGACCATAGCATTAGCTAAATAATAATTTGAATTGTTGATATGGTTTAAGTCCACATATGAACCAAATCTAGCCAAGGTGATCATTTTGATATTTATTCAATAAATTTAATAATAGTTTAGATAGGAACTGTAACTTGATGTTCGAACATATACATTATTGTATGTCATATCAATCCAACCATGCTACAAGCTGTATTGATTAATATTCATTTCGATTCAATTTGTTTTTATATAGCGCCTTTCACAACAGAGTCACCCCAAGGTGCTTTACATGGTATTACATGATAGCTTTACATGATATTACAAGAGCGGAATACAAAATATGGAAAAGGAAAGACAAAGAAATTAGTCAATTAATTAAAACAAATTAATATGAAGGTTGTCACTAAATGCAATATACTCCCATGATTTTTGTCATTCTTGTTTTATTAAATTTCTCAACTTTTTGTGGGTTATACTAGTACATAGACAGAGTCTAAGAAGAAAGATTATCATTGCCCAGTTAATGCACAAACTATAGTATTTAATTAGGGTCAGCTCCAGTTAAAAAAAGAAAAAAATCTTATCTAATCCGAATAACTTGGGCCTTTTTTCATCAGAGTTGTCAGCATGTCATACTGAATTCCCAAAGTTATTGACGTCCATTACTCTCCTATCAACACCTAAATCGCTGTAACATTTGCACTCACAAATACAGCTTATAACAGCATTTAGTCTCACAGATGCCTTGTCCAGCCTTGTCCTGCTCTGTCTGTTTCTCCGTTTGGCCAGCAGGTGTCACTGGCCATCTCGTTCCTTCCTTAGTGTTGTAGCCCCATTCTTAGTTAACAGTGTATTCTTCGGCTCCGCTGCTGCTCTGTGGCTGGATGGGCTAAGTGACCAGCTCTGAACTAAGCGTCCCCTCTATTGTGGGTTGAAGGCTGGTATCAACTGGATGCTTTGTGCTTTATTTACTGAGCTCACAGAAAGTCTTGAGATGCTTGCTTAATTCTATAAAAATGTTGCAAATTTATTGGCTTCATAACAAAAGTATATTGACAAGCATTGTTTAACTTATCTGCACATATCTTCTGTACAGATATTTTCTTCTTATTAAGCTTCATAATTTTTTTGACCGATTCATTTGTTTCTGCCATTTTGCTATTAATTGCAATTGTAGTCAGTGGCTCCTAAACACAGATGTTTGGTGTTTTATGTTTTTGCGAAGGTGTTACTAATTTAAAAAGCACCCAATGATGCTGCTTGTCAATGAACTTTTTAACTCTTTTAACTCAGAACAGCTATTTTAGAACAATAATTTTGGCTTAACTTTTTTTCTACTTGAAATTAATGTTTTACTTTATAATGTTATATATAAAACAAGTGAATAAGGTAATGATTTTAGTTATAAAACCTACAAATTTTCAATATTTTTACTGAATTAAGCAAGCATATTTCTATGACCACTGTACCTTATTAATTGTGTTCTTAAATTTTTGTATGGATCCTCGTTCTTGTACCTTTGTTAATTTTTTCTGTTTGCATCTAGTTTTATAATCGCTCCACCTTTGTTCCCTATGTCTCCAGTATAGCCCTAGTCCCTGGTGTTTCATTGTAACTACCTTCACCTGTTTCTTGTTCACAGAGTTTTGTTAATTGTCAATGGTTCTCACCTACCCCTTGTCTAGTCTTGTTATCTGTGTATATACACTCACCTAAAGGATTATTAGGAACACCATACTAATACGGTGTTTGACCCCCTTTCGCCTTCAGAA
>JAAGVU020000129.1:71413-113897 GCA_011763525.2 Mormyrus iriodes
TGATTGGTTGATTAGATAATTGCATTAATGAGAAATTGAACAGGTGTTCCTAATAATCCTTTAGGTGAGTGTATGTGCCTGGCCAGGATCAGTTGGTTGTTATATGTACTGCCTGTGTTACCTGGCTGTGTAGTACCTGCAGATGTTCTGTGGGTTTGTTGTTCACTGTGTCCTGCTGTTTCCCTGATTTTAGCCTGTGTGTTTCCTCGTGTTTATTTTAGCTTTGCTTTAGTCCTTGTTTGCCACCATGCCTGTGCTTAGACCCCTCATGCTCTTTATGTTTCTTGTTCCTTTTGCATTTAGCTCATAATAAATGCTGCTTTCTTTGCTGCCCCGCAGATTGTCATCTGTCATGCCCCGCTGCAATAGCAACACACGTATGCAGCACTATTACAGTGCCCAAGTTAATTTCTGCATCACCTTGCAAGTCCTTATGCAGTCCAAAATATACATTCTTAGCATCTCTAATCCATATGTTACTGTAGGTTGCAGTTAACTCCTCTAGATGAATGTCTAAGTCGTTGCCTTGTGCTGTAACACATTAAGTCATTAGTGCATCCCATGTACTGCATGGATCGTGTGCAGGTTTGAAATGTTTTTAAAATGTAAGTGTTTCATGATGCTACTAAACAAACACTTCTGATTGAATTCAAGTGAAGATGGCTGTTGTGTTCTTGGACGTAACCAAAGCTATGCTAATATACTTTTACAGTATGTGCCTCGATGAAGCACAGACATACATGTACAGGCCTGCAATCTTGGCTCGCACCAGTTTTGACATGATGACATCAACCTTCCCGGAGAACCAGAAAGCGGATTGGCCGCAGTGGGTGTTGTACACAAGATCCCATAAGTCGTTTCACTTGATAACCCGAGGGGTCTATGTCTGTTTCATTCATGTGCTTCCCACGATGTCTGTGCCTTCCAGTCAGCAAGCTCTGCAGATGTTCCACTCAGTTCCTGTGCAACTACAGGTCTCATGTTGTGTTTGCTTGTTTACTACCCTCGGTGACACAAAGCACCTGCTTTCCATCCGCCATGGTCAGACAGCAGACACATTCATCAAATTTCTCGTTTCCTGCAAAGTGCAGGAGTCGGGACTGATTCCGCCTTACTTGCGTCTGTATTTACTTCTGCAGCACATCTGCTAGGTGTCTTTTTTAACTCTCATAAAACAGTGTTTCCCAGTCCGGACCTGGAGGACCCACAGAATGTCCACATTTTTGCTCTCTTCCTACTGGGAGCTGGGAGGGAGCAAAAATGTGGACCCGAGGACCAGATTGGGACACAGCAGAAAAGCATGCACAGGTGCATATTTCCAAAATGCTCCTTTAGCACACAAAGATAAAAAAGTCTTGTTATTTTGGCACAGTAACTGTCTTCCTGATAGGGAAGATTTAGTAATTAGCACAAACGATCTACAGTTCCTGCTTTGATTTTCACATGTCCTGTGCCAACCCAGCTAGAAGGCACCAAAGCAACAGACTGTTTCAGTTTGGTTTTTGAAAACTACCCTGTATTGGATAGGAGGATGTGTTTCAGGCTCTCCATGAACTATCTAAAGTTTAAAGCTGCTCTTTAACGTGCACAGTACCCGAGACATGTTTGTAACTCTATCCAAGAGTACCAATGACTTAATAAAACTGAGATGTCTGGATAACAATGTCTGATGAGTAAATGCAATGGAATGTAAATATAAATGCTATTATAAATTTTATGACTGTTTTACTTAAGTCCTGACTAAGCCCTCCCTGTGCTGTTTTTTCCCATGATGCACTTGTAGACATCCGGCTTAGAGCCAGCATCAGTGCAGCCCAGTGCGTTTGATGGCCACCACAACAACATGGTCATTCTTCTGCTCGCTCTTTGCTTTCCCTGAACCATGGGAGACAGGCTGACCTCATGTTCTCTGAAAGTGTTCCTTATTTTTCCATCCACACCCATCATGCCATGACTCAGGCATGCTCTGAGTGCTTGTGTGTATCAGCTTGTAGGTATAATCACCTGGCTCTGTGCAAGGATCACAACAAGAGTGTGGCTCATGAGAGGTGTGAAGGTCGGACCTCTTTAGCTGCGGGGTTCCGCTGTCGTGCTCGCTAATTTCCTTGCTCAGTGACGCAAGTAAAAACATCCCGTCCTGTTTGTTGGCTGAGGAGAAAGATGTGCAAGCCCAAACTGTCGCACAGCATGTAGTGAGCACGCGGGGGGGGGGGGGGGGGGGGTGCGTTTTTGCATTCTGTCCTCTCTCGACCCTACAACCTCCACCCTAAAAACTCACTCTCTCCCTCTCTCTCCCTCCGTCGACTCCTTGTTGTCTAATGAAGAGTACAAAAATAGCATCTGAGGCAGAGAGGCTAAAATGGGGGGGAAGATTTTTCTTGTGGCTTTTTGTTTTGTCGTGCAAAAATCCTGCAGACACAAACAGCTCTCCGGGCAGTGGCTCGTCCCTTTGTGGACCGTAACGGGATCGCCGAGGTCCACGAGGCAGCCAGACCCCCAGCCTGGATGGCCTTTAAGTCTCATAGACGTCCCGCGGAGACGCTGAGAGTGGGATGTCCAAAACAAGTTTAATTTGAGGGTGTTGTTTGCAGGCCCTGGGGTCCGCAGACTGCGTTCCTCTTCCCGCTGACTCTTGAAGAGGAGTCCTGCTGACGGAGCGGCAGAGTCGCCAAAGGCCTCGTTTGGGTTCATCTGAAGAAAGCTGCTGGGGAGGGAGGACCAAAGATATGAGAAAGCTGCCAGCAGCGGCGTGGCGTGTGTGGTGACGCAACTCCGCAGGCTGCTCTCTTGTTTGTTTTCCTTTTTGTTGTCACTGCGGACGATTTCACCGCATCTCGGCGCACTGGCGTTAGCGCTCTCACGAGTGACCTCATGCCTGGAGGGTCTGGCCCCAAAGGCCGCGGCCGAGCTCCACCGTACCATGAGTTCTGCCGCGCTGACCGCGCACCAGAAAGTATGGCGACGGAGGAAAACAGCTTAAGTCCTGTGGCTGGCTTTCCTTCAAAGACGTACAGCCACTCTGTAGCTTTTCATTCTTTGATAGGGCTGCTGACATCTTCACATCTCTCATAGTCTGGGATCCATTTATGTACAAAGCTCAATTCTCACCTGAATCATTGAGGTAAACAGCTTATATTTTAAGCGATGGAAAGACTGGCGGTGTATGGGCTCCAGCATGACCTGTAACTAAAAGTATGTTCAGAACCTTAAGCCCGTAATGCAATGCATCCCGGCCCTGCCTATGCTGCCTTTCGGTCCAGATGAGCTATTAAATGACAAGACTTAACCAAATATTAAATGCTTATTTATTTAAATTCTTGAAAAATCAATTGGCTGGAAACTCTCCAGATTGCTGTTGGGAAATATAATGTTGAAGAAATTACCAGATAATTACCAGACAATTTTGGTTTTTACCCTTTAAAATTATTAACACAGTGTTTATTAATTTTAAATGAATGAATTAGGAATCTCTTTCAGCCCTTAATAACAATCAAATAAAGGACTGGTCACGTGAAACAAATGGAAAATATATTTTCTTTTATATATATTCAGTCGTACAGTAATGGAAACTTTTAATGCAAATTTAATTCAACAATTTAATTTAATGTAGTTCATTTAATAAAAATAAATGTAATTATTTGAGTTAATTTGTATACAGGGTTAAGAAGCCTTGAGAAATTCAACTATTCCACAGCATTCTGAGACAGAACATATGTCTGTATCCAGGCTGCCCTTAGTCCTGGTTTGCTTTGGGTTGTTCGTAGCCTGAAGGTATCCTCACAGAGCTCTGGGACGGAGCGCCGTCCCCTGTGGAGAAACTGTGGCCCGGAGGCGGGGGTTAGTGGGAGGTGAGAAGACCCAGGGTGGCTAGAAACAGCTCAATGGCCCAAGGCAGAGGGGCAGTCCAGCTCTCCATCTGAGAGCAGGAGGGACACACTGTGGTGTAGGAAGTGTACCGTCAATCTGCCGAATTAACTGCTTCAAGTCCGAAAAAGGAAATAATGGCTGTGCTCTTGAAGCATTTGGCTGAGTTGCATTTGCTAAACATTGAAATGACTACATAATAATAATATAATAATAAAAGCAATCATGGTAATTCACTCCAGTCATTCGTAAGCCAGGAAGTGCAGATCCGCTGGAAAGGGGTGAGACTGGGGGGGGGTGTGTAAGACAATCGGCCAGCGATCTATGTCCCAGCCTTGTAAACAGGAAGAGAGAGGAGAAGGTTCCAGAAGGGGGTTCCCAGCAGTGGACTGCGGGTCGCACACTTCCACCGGGAAGACAGAAACACTTTCGTCAGGCCCAGAAGGCGACTGAACAAAAGAGCCCTGCTTGCCACATCCTATGATTGTCAGTGAGAAAGCGGGCCCTGGATGTTTCTCAATCTCCCGCACACCTGCGCACGCTGCCGTGTCATGCTGAATTTCCACATGCGCCGAGTCACCAGGGCCTCTGGCTCGTGCTCCGTTTCCCCAGAACTCTTACAATTAAATAGGCTCAACTAATTAGCCAGTCCAGGATAAGTTATTAAAATAAAATAAAATAAAATGATTACTTACTATAGGGCCGGCAGGTGAATGAATGAATTGATCAAAAGATTAACGGTTCAAATCACAGGAACTTCTACCCTATTGTAAGAAGAGACTTTGTTTTTCTGAATTTCCTTCAATAGATGATCCTATGCCATAATGCGTGAAAGTGTTAAAATAGGCCCTTTGCAAACTCAGACGCTAAACAATGCTGTAATAATCTATCATTTTTGTTGTATGAAAACTAAAAGATTGCCATGTTGACAGAAGGCCAATATTTCTGTTAAACAAAAACAAAGAAATAACCTGAACTGCTACAGCGCAGAATGTCAAGTTCAATCGCATTCAGTTAAATGACTTTGCAGTCAGCTAGGACATCCTTCCTTATATTTTGAATTTGAATGTTTCTTTAAGCCTAACTTTCATTAAGGGGCCCCTTCAGTCATTGAACAGTGCGTGCAGAAATGTGCAGTTTCTAGCCTGGTGGTGCGCCTTGTTTGCAGGATATTTAAAAGTAACAGCCTCACCAGAAATGGCCAAATGACTTCAGGAAAAAATATTTACTTAGTTAAACTATGCCACTAGAACAATGCGCAGTGCTTATCCCGGACTGATTCTGGTCATTCCTGCAAGTATCACCCTCCTGCATTTCCTACTGGATATGCTAGGGGGCGATACTTGCCCCGACGAGCACATTTGATTAATGTACTGTGTCTAATTAATCTTTCGTGAATGCTTAATGAAACAATTTTGGTATAATCCGCCCAGAGTTCAATAAAAATTCACAGCATAATATAATGATTGGCTGTAATGAGCGATACAGTTAATTAACAGGAATTATACATCCGCTGCTCTCCTGGACGTGTTGATTGTGGCACTGGTGTGTCCAGGCATGTCGTCTCTGAGGTGCCATTGAAGCATCCCGAGGGCTTAAGGCATGGGCCAGTCACAGCCAGGCCGGCATGGGGGTGGACGGACGATGAAAACAAGCTAGAGGATGCTCAAAATAGGCCCCTGTGGAAGGGGAAGTCTAAATCCAGCCAGGGCAGGAAGAAAAGTGTGTGAGCTGTGTAAACAAATCAGGATTTCCTGAAGCTGTGAAAGGCCCCGTGCTTACACACTCGCCTGCTTCAGAAAGCATTTACTGTAGTGTATTTGTCAACAAACAAGAAACAAATGACATTAATATGACACATGGAATCTCAAATTAGATTAATTCATTTTGTCACCACCTATTTTTATGTATTCTTTTGGACTCCATCATTAAAAAAACGCCGGTGGCAGGCCGTGCAGCGGAATAGTGAAAGTGATAAGCTGTGTGGACGTTAAAAAGCAAAGAAGGGTGGATAAAAATGGACGCAGGGCTTAGAATCTCACTACATCTTGATTTACATGATGAATTAAAGACCAGAGCAGGTGCGTGAGCTCAGGGGAGGCCTGAATCCCACCTGGGACAGTGGAGAGTGGGGAATGTCGTTCTTTCCCAGGAAGGCAGAGTGCCGCCTTTGGCTCCCAGGCCCCAGGTCGGAGCTTTGGTCTGGGCCCAGATGCAGTCCTTTTGGATGTGGACAGGAAACAGGTGCCTTTTCTCAGCCTCTGTCCCTGCATTGCTGCCTCTCTCTCCTTTTCCATAAGGCAGCTGGCTTTCTGCACCTCGCTTCTGGGACACCTGCATCGCTCCGTTTGTGGTGCTTCCTCAGATTTCCGCCAAAAGCCGAGCGCAAGGCCATTGTTCCCAGCCAAGGGATCCAACTTGTCCCCCTTGTCCCACCGCTAAAACCTCCATTTGCCACCGCACCCGGGGCCCCTCAGTTCCTGCAATGAGGGCCACTATTTGAATGGACCTCCATTTTATCTCCAAATGTCTCTATATCCTCAGCTGTCAAGCCCACTGTGAAATCAAACAGAAACCTTTCATCTACACTTACATCACATATTATGCTCATGTTGTCGTGTTTTTTTGCGCTGTTTCAGAAAATTCCTCAGAGAGCAGGTGCCTGGTGGAAGCCAAACGCTCTGGAGGTCCTGAACAGTCCTTCATAACAGGGTTAAATAAAAAGCCCCTTAATGGGTGTAGATTGTATAATGTATCAGCTGGTTTGAGGAAGTTAAACTGCTCTGCATTACTTCCCTGATAAATCCACTCCTATGGCTCTTCTTTCTAATTGAATCTCAACTGATATTTAATACAAACCAGTTAGCCCACCTAAAAGCTAATGCTAATGCATATTCTTTAAGGTTTCCAAACCCAAATTAATTAAATTACCAGACTGTTCTTCATAGAAAGGTCCGCTAGTTCTGTGTCAAAATATTGTTCCGGTAATGATATCAAGAGGGTGTTACATTATGACTGGCTTCTGTTTTTGATCTAATTTTTACCAGCTTGAATGACCGAGCCCTTGCTTGTGACCCGAGGTCAGTACTCTGATCTTTTCTTGCTGTATTGACTGTGATTATCCTGTAAGGCATCAGCACTGGAATACTTTGCTGTTTCCTTCAAGAAGGGAATAAGTTGCATGGTCATTTGGTATTTTTTGATGTTTTTTTTTGTTGTTTTTCTCTGCTGCGCTGCTTTGGAAAAAAAGGGCTCCCTGTCCATGACTACGTGACAATAAATTACAAGTGATTTACTGCAGACTTTTCTCAGCTTTGAGTGAAAATCAAGGGATTCAAAGTCAAAGTGCTTGATGTGAAAATGACAAAAGCTAAATACACATCTCCACACAGATGATCTCCACACAGATGCATGTTTTTCATAGATTATCTATCGAGTTGCACAGACTTTATATTTTTTTTTCTGAATTTTTTTATAATGCATGAAAGTGACAATGAATTAATGTCATTCATACACTAATTTTTCCCAACTTGTTGCCACCTATTGGTCAGATGTGTGCATTGCGAGACCCTAGACAGCAGCACTAAGTCACACAAAGGTTCCCTGCCTTTGCAAGTTATCCTGTCCTACTTCAGACCAGGCAACACCACATCTTCTCAGGCTGTTAAGCCCCAATGGAGTGAATCTGCCACAGGACCGATTGCTGGTAAGTTAAGCAAGGACAGTTACACCCACAGTGAGGCCAGTATTATACAAAGAACAAAATAGAAACCGCCTGTTTAAAAAGTGAATGTTCGTGCCTGTGACAGAGTCCATGGCCTTTCTGCACATTCGTCAGGGTATTTAGGAGCAGTGGACGTGGTACTTATCACCACGCCTTCAGAACTCAGATACATGACTTTTCCAGGCAGTTTGTCTCATCTGAAGAGCGGGTGGCCCCTAAAGGTTGTAAAGGTGACGGCGACGGCCAGCACCAGCCATTCATCAAACTTTACCGCCACTGACTTTATTAGAAGGAAGTAATTACGACTATGTTGGCCTCTCCTTGACCTCACAACTCAGATTAAATTGTTGTCAAAGGTCAGGGCGGGGCCTTCGCTTTTCAGCACTGAGTTTCAGCACCCATGTACTCCTCAGAACTCTGCACAAGGCAGACTTGAGGGTACGACTGAGGTTTTCAGTGCAGGCGTCCATGTGCTCGCACATATGCGCACATTATGAGTTTGAGGGCACAGTGACATCATCTGCCCATCCATTTTAAGTGACAGTTTATCTAGTTACAGTCATGTGATCCTGTCCTGGGGAGCCTAGGGCTTAAGGCTTTGTGCCAGGGCACTAAGACAACAGATGCGATTCAGAGTCACTAGTTCACTTGAACTGCACGTTTTTTGGAGTGTGAGAAGAGACATGCAGAAACACTGGGAGAACATGCTTCGGACTGCAGGCGAGGCCTGGAATCGAACCAACAACGCTGGAGGTGACAGGTCAATGCTGTCTAATGAACCCGTGTGTCACCAGAGAAATCATGATTCTTTAACAGATAATGGAAGTCATCTATTTCCACAGAGGTGGAATACAAAGGTGGAATAGTCTGTCCAGAGATCCCTTTGCCCCTATGCATCCATTATAACAACAACACTACAGAAAGACCTCAGACTCAGAGGTGGGTGTGCTTAGAAATAGCCTATAAATTAAGCAAATTTCAAACGCCCTGTTTTGGTGTTGGGGGATTTAGCATGAAAGCCCATCTGCTCTTTTACAGTAGGCTTCTTTCATCATATCTACTTCACTGTTGTGACAATCCCCTTTCAACCAATGACATCACAAGACCCAATATTTACAGTTCAAAGACTTCAAGTCAAAGTATCAAAGGGGAACAGTGGCAGAGGCATAAAGAGGCGACTGCTCTTCAGGTCTGTTTGCAAAAGACCCTACGGTGTCCTGACCTATCGCCGACAGGTACCTGAAACGCTGAGGTAACCCCACCAGCTTTTAGGCTATGTTCTAGGCTGGTTAATTTCATTTGATTTTAACTGCCGGTTTTATAAATGAGCCTGGGCGATGTTATCGCATAAACAGGGGACACACAGGGTTTAGTTTGTTCTATAGCATGATATTTGTCCGGAGAGTAAGTCAGTTGTGTGTGGGAGGTGCGGTGTAGCGACCGATTTTGAGCTGGAGGTCGACCCACGGTTAAGAGGAACAGACCCCTGGGGCAGCAGACCTGGGTGAATGAGGGGAGGGAGATGATGATGGTAGGATCCGGCCTGCTGCCCATCTGCCCTCCTGCCCCTGCCGCCCCTTCATGCAGCGACCCAAAGTGGCATGTTGGGATGGACCTGTGGATGCTTAATGACCGAACTCTGACCCTTCGTCCCTCAGAAACTTGATACCCTTTCAGAGAGGAACCTCACAGTCATAGAAAGATTATGTTCGGTGGAGAGTGCATCATCAGGAGCACCATCACCTCGCCCCCTAGTGGCGAGTTCACGGAAGTACAGCTCAGCCCATGCCCGTAGCTTTAAAGCAAGACGAGATGAAACTGGTCTCATCAATAAGCTCTTTTGTTTTCTGGTGCTCATTAAAACCCGTCCCAGTTCCAGTCAAACCTTTCTGGCAGAGAAAGGTAAGATCCTCAACAAAGACATCTAGGAGCAGTCTGATGCAGTCATGATGCTATGCTTTGCTTTGAGACATATTAAACCTATTCAATGCTTTGTAATTTAATGCCGGTTGAGTAACTTTAGGCAAAGTTTCATCAACATTTGTTTTTCTGAGCGCGGCTTATTTTGTCCTGCCTTATTAGTGCAGGCGTGTGGCAGTTTAATGACGCATGATTGGCATTATTTATTATTCCATTCCCGCGTTCCTCCAGTAATCCGTCAGATGCAGGTTCTGTGACATTCCCTGTCTTACACAACGCCGGATGCCTGTCCCAAGTCCCAACGAAAGGGAGTGAAGGATCAAGGAGAAAAAAGGAAGAAAGCTCATTGAGTGAAAGAGAAAGAGAGAGAGAGGACGAGAATGAGAAATGGAAAGATGGGAGAAGAGTAGAAAGGGACAGAGAGAGGGCGGGATGGAGAAAGGGAGAGAGGGATGGAGAGAGAAACAGGCAGAGGGAGGGAGACGGGGCAAAGGATAAGGGAACACAAAGAGATTCTGTGTGGCTATAAGCAGCCTTAGGGGGCAGTGGGACAGCAAGGCTATTTTCCGTGGGTCCACGGTTGCTACCCCCCTTCACCTTGCATTCCTGCTCTCCTGAGCTGGCCATTGTCTGCATTCTTGGTGGTGGGGGTTGGGGGGGGGCAAATGGAACATCGTTGTTCCAACTGTCGGTGTAAATTCCACAGGGACAAGTTGATTCCCCCCCCCATCCCATCACCAACAGCCCTTAGGGCTCAGATGTATCAAGGTCTGTGCAGGGGCACAAGTCTCCATTGGCCTCCTCATTTTCCTAGAGTAAATAGGAAGTTGCCCATTAATTAAACATTAACCATGCCCTCATTTTACTGCCTGAATTATGTCACGGTGGATAGAAGATTAAAAGATTCAGCTTCAGAAAGGAAGGGATGGGCAGAGGGAAAGAGAGACAGAAAGAGAGGATGGATTACACTTAGCTTTCAGGAAAAAAAGTTGCAGACTCCGTTCAGCTGCTTTATGAGTTACTTGCGGTGATGTCCCACCACAGTGATTTGTGATGCAGACTCTGGGTGGAGGGATGGACTTGGTCCAGCTTTCTTCTCTCCCAATGGGGGGGACCTCTCCCTTCAGCGAGTGGCTGCCTTTATGCTTCCAGCAGGCCCTTGACTGGAGCATATATACAGATAAAACAGTGGGGAAACTGGGGAAACTGACAGACCCTACAGACAAAATAAAACACCCAGATTTCTCTGGGTGTGTTCAGACACCAGTTGTGTCTTGGCTCATTCTGATGTTCTGATGTCTTATTAAATGCCTTTTATCTTGCTTATTCCTAAGTAAAAAGTAAACTATGACCTTTGTTCTCTGTCAGTTCTTTACTTCCAGACAAATTTCAATTGTATTGGTAAATGGATCTGATTTCAGTTCTTCTGTATTAAAAGCTAGTGACTTCGGTAGAGAGAGCTGGTGAAGAGAGAGTAGCGAGATCCTGATTGCTGAGAGTGTGTATATGGGGATGGGGGGGGGTGTTCGGCCGTGATGAATGGAGCTGGTGACGGAGCTTCCTGATGGCACTGATAGCCCCTGTGGCAGGGGTGGGCAGGAGGGCCCAGGACACTGGGGTCCCTGTGAGGACAAGAGGAAGGGGCCATGAAAGAGAAAGAGAGAGGGAGAACAGCGCTGAGAGATGAATCGCAGCCTGGGGGCGGGGCAGAGGCGCCTGAGTGACCAAGGAAGAAGAAGGACTGAGATTCCCTGAGATGGCATCGATGATGCTCAGAGCCCCATGACCTTTCAATTCCTACAGTACAGCCCAGCCCAACAGATGGACAGCCACAGGGGGAGCAAGCTATGTAGCAATAGAGGAAGCAGTAGGGGGGCTTACCCTGCGTTCAATTTACCTCGGAGGTCAGAAGTCGGAGCTGAGAATGACGTCAGTTAACTGCGATCCAGTACAACAAGTCAGAAAGCCATTTAGCAATACCAGGGACCTGTTTCAAAAGCAGGATTTCTTGCTTAGCCGGACAACTTGTCGGATTTAAGGTACCCCAGTTTAAATGGTTTTTATCTTCTTTCAATTACATTTAACCCAGACTACCTTAAATCCGACGGATTATCCAACTAAGCAAGAAATCCTGCTTTCTGAAACAGGCCCCAGTTCTAGCCTGGTTAATTGTTAGCCATTGTTAGCAATATCAGCTGTGTTTGAATTTTGCACATACGAACACCGTAGCAACACGTCCACAGGTAGCAGTTGGACAGTACTGTGTGTACGGCCGATTTAAAGAGTCTTTCAGACATAAGTGCTAATAAACAATATATAACTACAGCTTTCACTTCTGTTTATACAGGGAACAGCCATCAAGAATTCTGAGGTCCGGGTTGCAGAGGTTCCTCAGAAACGCCGAGTCGGTATTCCGACTTCAGGGGGCGTTCCCGTTGGAGTTTACAACTAGGATCTCGCAATTTCTGACTACCGAGTTCAAATGGAACACAGCAAAAAAATTCAAGAAGCATGACTCATTTTTCTGAAATGAATGCAGATATTAAGCTAGAATGGTAAAAAATTACCACCCAAAGCATGCTAATAAAGGTAGTCTATGCATTCCAAGCAATATCTATGCCAGAGAGAGAGCTCTGACTGCCCACACATGTACGAGCAGGCCGTAACCGGTCCTGTGCAGGCCGTAGTAACTGGCATTCATCCCACAAGGCCGCGGCATGCATGTCTCTCCGAGGCCGGCGCGGCCAGGGAAGGAGGTTCTTTGGATGTGAGCAGTGAATGAGAGCCTCCAGAGGAAAGGAAACTGTGCAGGGGTGATAAGAGAAGCAATAAACAAACAGCCGCGTGACTCTGACTGCCGCTGAGCGTTGACGCACCCCCCCTCCCCCGAAAGCAACTCTGCAAACAAGGGACTTATGTGGCGTCGACATCCGCAAACACGCAGGGTGCTGAGGGGGCTGCTGACCCCTTCGAGGGGGACCAAGAGGCCCGTCCAGGATGTGAGAGGGAGTCATGGGAGCTGAACGGGGGTATTTAACATGGAACAGCAGGCAGAAAGGGTCAATACACCCAAGGTTCCACCTAAAAGGCGACGGTAAGCGTTCGGCATCATTATTATGTAAAACTGCTCACTAACAGCCAGTGATGTTTAACAGCTCAGAAGCTTTGTTACCCACATCGTGGGGAGATACATTGAAGAGCCACCCTTCAGAACTGAAGTCTCATGTCGTGTTCCATCCCATTAATACTTAGGCAGCCACCTCACAATGGTGCTCCAAGTGCTCATGACCGTAGCGGACACTGTCTTGCAGTGTTCACTATCTCAGTTCAGCATGGTTACAGTGTACGATGAAGGGCGTACCTTCTCTGATTCTGAACTAACACTGGCTTCTAAGGGATGAGTGTTGAATGAGCACGCGCTTAAATCTCAATGAAGATTCTGCTACTGTGAGCCAACTCACCCGCATGCTTACTGGCTCGATTTGAGAGACCTGTTTGCACCCCGTGTGTTGCAACACAGCACTGACTCCCACGTGTGATTAATGTTTTCGCCTGATTTCAAAATCCCAAATGTTCACTCCCCCCCCAAATGCATAATGACTCTGCACTTAGCTGATCTCTAGCAAAAGTTCAAGCAATAAGACCAGTTTTAAAATCCCATAATGAGAATCGCTGTCACACTTAGACAAAAAGGCCCAAGTTAATGTGTAGTTATGTGTTTCGAGTTTATGGGGGCAGGGTCGCGCACACATAGGGCTGATTAAATACCACTTTATTATCGAATAATGTTTTCCCTTGCAATACCCACTCAGGAGACACATTTCACCAGGGAATCGCTTCAGTTTCAGGTGGAGGCTGTTGTTGGGATAAAACACATATTCTGTTCCTCTTTCTTTATTAACTTCCCGACCTGCCGAAACATCTGACGGCCTGTCACTTTTTATACCCTCTTTAAGTTATTCGCTGTCTGCAGGGGACTCTGTTAAGAAGCGAGTAAATAACAGCTTGCATTCTTTAGTTATATACTTATACAAGCTGAGTATTTATATAACTTAATTTATTCTTTTTAAAATATATCATGTAAACAATGGCATTCATGAACAATACCAAAATGTAAATCCTTTTCAGCAGCGCGCCGAACGCGCTGTTTAGGTAAGTGATTCATGATTCTTCCAGGAAAACGCACTGGCTCCATCTTGTGGTGCTGCTTATAAGCTAATTGCAGATTTAATTTTTTTTTTCACCTTTTCATACAACTTTAATACATGTTGACTAATTGGGGAAAAAAACCTCTATATATCTTCCAATCGAACAGCGTATAGTTAAAGTGGATAAGAATGCTGCAACAATAACGTCAAAGCAAAGCTGACGGAAATAAAAATGTATTCCTTTCTACATTTTTAATACAAGGTTAAACATAATTTTCTCCCTTTTTGCAGTACTTCGCATGGTCGGATACATCTCAACTTCAATAGCAATCAAGTTTTATATACAGTATTACAGCCGCTGTTTCGTTATTTTAGCTGTTGATGTTATTTATAGTTGTTTTATGTTCGTGCTTCTGTCTATTTACGTTTGTCTCCACCTATGTCAAACTCGTCGCGGGCGTAATTTGACTCTCGTTTAGGGCGTTCGATAAGCTGGCGAGTGACGTGCTGCCGCGTTACGCCGAGAGGGGGCAGTGTTACATTCAGTGGGAGTTTTAATCCGCCGGGAACTCATCTTGCCCACACTCGTTGACTCCTGTCCCTCCTCCGGTGCTTGTCATACTCGCTGAGCGGTTTGCAGGGACTCGAAGGAACCCGCCATTCCCGTCCGGTTATTGCTTTGTCCGCCGCACCGGATCCCGTTTTTGCTTGTAACATGGCTTTCCAATACCCAGACGTGCACCGTGATGAGTCCGTCGTAAGTAGCTGACCTCGGCTGCCTGGGAGCCGGCGGATGTGACAGTGACTCCTTCGCTTTGTCGCTGTTTCGTTCCCAGCCAGGGACCCTGCGTCCTGCGGCGGTTTGTACGAAAAACTGAGCTGTCGTTCTGTTTCGGCGTCCTCTAAATTCAAGTTTTAGACCAAATGCATAACATTTCATTTTAAACCTTGTAATGAATGTCGCAGTAGGTAAGTAACACAAGGCTAGTCAATTAACATTCAGCCAACTATGTCAGGAAACGTGATTTGCTGTTAGTCCTTGCTTGACCATGTCCTGAGTGAGTTATTCGTGTCGTTGGGTTTTTCGGTAACACACTTGCCTTTAATGGTGTATATGTGGCAAATAGGCTAATTTATTTATGCTAATTATCCACTCTAGTTGAGGTTCAGGTACAGAATCGCTACGTTAATAGGCCAAGAAAATCCATGGTGTGCGTTTTAACTAATCTGAATTAATGTCTCTGCCGGGTTTTGGGGACTATGTATGGCGTTTAGGCTGCTGTGGATGTAATAGACTTCAGCTATTAAATAATAGCTGGGAGGGAGCGAAAACGAGGACCGGATCGGGAAACACGGACCTAGACATCCAGGAGACAGAAACTGCTCACCCAATGCACTGTATGGCCCAAAATACATGTGGGGAGAGTTTGTAACGCAGAAGAGGAATGAAAAGCTGAGAGAATTATCACTTTGACTCTCCCAGGTGGACGACTACCATGGAGAGAAGGTGGCTGACCCCTACAGCTGGCTGGAAGACCCGGACAGCGAGAAGACGCAGGTGACAGCATGCAGTGCCGTGTGGCGCTCTGCCTCCAGGGGGCGGTTTACCTGCCTGAGGAGGCCATGCCACTCATGTTTTTAATAAAATTGTCAGTGGGTTGTATGTGATGGGTTGATAAGTCAGTGGTGGTGTTCCACAGCGGTGTATTGCCTTTGGGGGCAGCTGCTCATGGAGTTTCTTGTTTTTATTTAAGGACTTTGTGAACTCTCAGAACCAGCTGACTGTGCCATTCCTCGAGGGCTGTTCTGCCAGGGACCTCTTCAAGGAACGCATGACTGAGCTCTATGACTACCCCAAGTACAGCTGCCCTTTCAAGAGGGGGAGCCGGTGAGACTGGCAGGCCTTCCAGGATAGATGGCTGCGCGTTGGTGGGGGTGCATGCAGCCATGTCCGCTTGGCTGCTGTCGACTATGTTTAGGGCTGCCTGATATCGCATGCCGATATAATCACTATTATATGAACCATGTGCGATATTCACCAAGGTCTTTTGATGACGGACTTTTCAGTACTATGTGGATGTTTACTTACGCCGACAATTTGGTAAGGAGATTAGCAGTACACCTAAAATATTAATGAAGAGGCATATCGTGATGCCCACAAGTTAGTCACCTGTTTAAATCTGGCGCATCCTTATGTTTATAAAAATCTGTTAGTGGAGTACGCCACATTCTACTGTTTTGGTAGATCATGGAAGCGATAAGCACTGAAGTGGTGGTAAAGAAAGGGACAGCTCAGCAGCCACAACACCTTTTAAAAGAGGAGATACTGTGGTTAAACAAGGTGAAAAGACATCGATGGTATGGTGGTATTTTTTGTAGTTTAAAGTCTGACACGTTTATTAAATATAAATATAGATGGAATTTATACAGATTTCTAGCTTTTGGGCATCACAATACGCCTGTCATTAATATTTTAGATGTACTACCAATCCACTGGCCTAATTGTGGGTGTAAATAAACATTCGTATAGTACCAAATGGTTGGTGTCTGGACAGCTTGTCATCTACGGTCCTGGAGATTATTGCACATGCAAGATATAATCGCGATATGATGTCATGCAGCCCTAGCTGTGTTGACGTCGGATTCAGATGCAGTGCCGTAGTGAAATGCTTTCCAGTTTAAACAGTGAGTCTCCATGCCGTCACGCTTTATGCTGAAAAGTGGGGGACTGAAGCCTATTCTCTGACTTCTGTTTTTCAGTGAGATTGTGTTTTTTTTTTAATATGATGCTCTCTGGAAATTCGGTAAGCCAAACTAACTGACTAAACACTGAAATTGCTTCCCGGTGCAGGTATTTCCATTTCTACAACACGGGCCTGCAGAACCAGAGCGTTATGTACGTGCAGCAGTCTCTGGAGGATGAACCCACGGTGTTCCTTGACCCAAACACCTTTTCAGAAGATGGCACTGTAGCACTAAGAGGTTAGTAGTTCTGAGGGAGGGACATGAGACCATTTGTACCCAACTTCTGGGGTGGCACTGCTCAGACTATCACAGCTATAATTGCTAGGGCAAGATTGGTTTTTATATGTGCCCACTGCTCTTGCTTTGTCCACCAGATGGCATCATGTGGTGACTTTTGGGCATTGGGTGTTTTCTTGGGCCTTTTCTTAAGCAGTGTTTCCCAGCCCGGCCCTCGGGGACCCACAGATGGTCCACCTAGCTCCCTCCCTGGGAGGGAGCGAAAACGTGGACTGTGTGGGGGTCTCCGAAGATTGGATTGGGAAACACTGATCTTGACTAATGGGTAATATGTCCATAATCTGTATCAGTTGTGTGACTGAAGTTTATCTGAAGTTGCACAGCTTGTTGGTTCGGTGGGTAATGCTGTTGCCTCTCACCTGACACCTCTACTCTGTGTTTTTGCCTTTTGCACCCCCTCCCATATTGCCTGGGGCTTCTCCTGATGTTTCAGCTTTCTCCTGTAGTCCAGAGACATAGTTAGTCCAGTGGTTCTCAGTCCTGATCCTGGAGGACCCCCTGCCTGAATGTTTTAACTCCAGCCTTACCTTAATAGGATGATAATGAATGAGGCAGGTTGAAAGCAGTGTGGGGGGGAATTAGAACATTCTGATGGGGGGACATTAGGAACAGGACTGAGAACCAAAGTTAGACTAAGCAGTAACTCTAAATTGTAGGTAGAGTATATCTGTGTTGGTGTATCTGCGTGTGCCTTGGGTCTTCCCAAACATTGTGCCCTGTGCTGCCTGAAATAAACTGCAGGGCCCTTCTGAAGGATGGATGGATGTATTGCACAAAGTTTTTGTGGTATTTTGCAGTGATAACATGTCCCATAATTTCCCTGAAATTTTTGTGTATTGAACTGTAATCTATTGTTATATTAACATTTTTGTTGACTTTATGCCAAATTAACGTCTTAGTTTTTTGCATCATTTGAGATGATGCACCGCCCCCTGGTGGCGCTTTTGTGTATGCTCTTGTCACTTAGGTTATGCATTCTCTGAGGATGGTGAGTACTTTGCTTACGGGATCAGTGCCAGTGGTTCTGACTGGGTGGAGATCCGGTTCCTGCGTGTGGATGGAGCAAAGCCATTGGAAGATCATCTCGAACGGGTGAAGTTCAGCTGCATGTCATGGACTCATGATGGGAAGGGGCTCTTCTACAACTCCTATCCCACCCAGGAGGGCAAGAGCGACGGTGAGGAGGTGCAGGGTGACAACTTCAGCTCCCACGGTTTGACTCATCAGCTCCACTTGAACTGTAGAGACATTCATCAGTGACATTTCAGTTCAAAAGTTATAGCTAGTCTGCGTCACCTCGTTTCAAATCGGGTTGCTTTTCAAGTCACTCTTGATGCATGATGTGAAAGCTTTTCTAAAATGAATTTTGCAGCGTTTTTATCTGGTCTTGCATGCATCGCTTTTTACGATTTCATACTTTCTTCAATGCCAGCGTTTATCTATTCAGTAATTTTAATTTTTACTTCTCACCATTCCTAACACAGTTGCCCCAAAGTGCTTAACAAAGAATCAGGAAGTGGGAACGCTTGCTGCTGTTTAGAGTGACAATAGTAAAATTTAAAAAGGACGAAAAGCCAGAAGACAATGGAAGAGAGGAAATGGAACTTCCAAAATTGGATATAGGAGAGAGAATCTCTGGTTGGAAATAGCTAAATATCTGCCTGACACCCCTTGGACTTGTTGCACATTATATAAATCAGAAGGTGTATGTGACTGAAGGTAGTGTATCCTCTGCAGGTCAGACCTGTTCAAGCTTCTGCAGGCCGCTCTTCAGCTCATTATTGGCCTGTAGTTCAGCCTGTGGTTGTGCAGTATTCATGGTGCCAGTTCCATTTTGTCATTGGCACTGAAGTGGTTGCTGAACTCTTTAATCATTTACATATATCTAATGTCTGTGTGTCTGTCTGTCTGTCCTGCTCATTAGGTACTGAGACGTCCACGAACCTGCATCAGAAACTGTACTACCATGTTCTGGGAACCCCCCAGTGCCAGGATGTCCTATGCGCAGAGTTCCCAGATCACCCCAAGTGGTTGAGTGGTGCTGAGGTGAGGTGTGCACTGGTTACCTGTTTTTTTTTTTTTTTTTTTAGTAATGGCCGAATGAAGCTTCGTTAACCATTTGTGGCCACTAGATGGTGCTCTTGCTTTGCTTTGTGCCTTTTATTAACCATATAGCACCATCTAGTGGGCTCAGAAGATACAGCAAATGGTTCATGAAGCTTCATTTGGCCATCACTGGTGTTTATGTGGAAAGCAGCCAGAGTGGTGGCTCCTTATCTTCTCCAGCATGTCTCAAAAAGTGGAAGTTGTCACTGTTTCCATCTTACTCAGTGTCCCAATTCTGTATGGAACAAGTGGAGACAGCTTGATGCATGATCTGTAGTGATGGCTAAAATGACACTCCACTAGATGGAGCGCTCTGTTAAAAAAAAAAAGGGCTGAAAGCATGCCCCAAAACAAACTGAGTGCCATCTAGTGGGGTCAAAAAATACAACAAATGGTTCATGAGGTGACATTTTGGCCACTAATGAACTGCATACACTTCTTTCAAGGAGTCTTGGTGCAGTGGGCCATTTTTACAAGTGGTTGATGTCAGCACCAGGGAAGCAATTGTGAATGGGAGCAGAACTGAGGAAACGGTGTATTGGGACAAAGTTTTGGTGTTCCAGCAGCAGTCCAGTATTGAATGCGGCCATTTTTATCATTATTGTCCTCAGATGCATGCTCTGTGTGAGGGCCGGTCGGTGCGTTTGTCGTGACACAGCTGGCTTACAGCGTACGTCTTGGCAGATGAGAGGGAGTCGGCCGTCCGTCTGTCCTGATGGCTGTTGGCGGCGCCCCTGACCTGTCTGCCTTTCTTAGGTGTCTGATGATGGACGTTACGTGCTGTTGTCCATCCACGAGGGGTGTGACCCCGTCAACAGGTTCTGGTACTGTGACCTCCAGGACGTTCCACAGGGCATCACAGGTACCATCACCTCCTTCCTGATACAATAAAGTTCCACCTCTTCAGGTGTGCCTGGCTTTAATTGTTATAGTTGTTAATGTTATATATAAAGTTGTTATAGACGTATATAATTCAATTTCTTATTGTTCCTCTTCGCAAAGCTTAATTGTCTTTATTTTATAATACATTATTTCTTGTACCGATATTAGATTATTGTCCGATTTATTTTCTTAATTGAATTGTGTAGTAGACTGCTCTATAATATTCAGTGCAACTTTTCTTGTATAGCGACTTCCTCAATAATATGCCTACGACCCTCCAATAAACAGGCAACATACCTTCAGAAAAGTGAAACTGTACTGGAACCCATGTTTAATGTGTGTTCCTTGAAACCTGTGCATGATAAACATTATGTGGCAAAGGAGCATAAGTACATGATTACTTGGTGGATGTTGAGGGCGTATTATCTGTGGGTGTGTTGTGGTGCTTTTGGGATCGGGATAGAGGGCCCTTGACTTCCGTGGGTTTGGCTCCGTCCGCCTGGGACCGGCTCCTTCCTGTCACTTGAACGCTATTCTCAGGCGTTACTGTGGGGACAAGGGCCTTGTTAATTTTCATGCTGCTCTCGGAGAGAAACGAGGCCTCCCCCCATCTTGCAGATAATTACAGCTATGACTCAGTCCTGCCCATTAGATATGCACATCTTTCATTTCACTTGCCATGAATTAAGGACACGCTTTGTGGTTATTAGCCTGGGAGCTTCCTCCCGGCTGATGCACAGCTGAGCCGATCATGCTGTTGAACTTTCCTCTTGAAGGTATTTTGCATTCTGCCTTCATTCTGGCCGTTGCTGTTGTGAAGGCTGTTTAGTCACACTGGAAGAAGAATCGCTCATGATTTAGGCTAGGAGATCCATCTTCCCATTTTCATATTTAATAATGGTAGCATCTTCCTTTTATGCTAAATGCTGTTTTTCAGGGAGCAGCTGACTTGTCACACTCACTGAATAGTTGGGTCAGGAATTGTTAGAATAGCAAATCATGGCAAATAACTGCTTAAAGAGCATATTGTGCACTTCAGCTGTTGTGGTGTTCTATTGTCTGATATGGGAAGCACAGTTGGGGCCTACTCATAACATACATCTTAAACTGTGTGTCCTGTGAGGTATGGGGCAATTTTCACTGGACTTATCCAGCTTCTGAAGTTAGCTTGTTATGATATGGTTCTTGTATGCCTTTAAATTAGGCTTGGTTACTTAGTTTACTACTACTACCTTTGGTCTAAATACCTCAGCAACATTGGTTGTCCAGCTAGTGATGTCCTGATTGTGTTTGATTGACAGGTGGCACCTCTGTGCTTAATGGCCTGTGCCTTCAATGCCCTGACTGGCCATCTTTGGCTGAGAGTCCCATGAGCTGTTCTGCTTTCTGCTATTTCCATCCCCTGAGACGAGTTCTATGTCAGTTCTGGTTTTAGTCAATTGCCATATGCCTTGGCATAATTTGTCTTGCCACTTGTGGGGACAGGTTTGTTGCCATGGGTGAAGCTGATTGACAACTTTGACGCGGAGTACGAGTACGTCACGAACGAAGGGTCTGTCTTCACATTCAAGACCAATTTGGACTCTCCTCGGTATCGCCTCATCAACGTGGATTTCAGCAACCCTGACATGGCCGACTGGAAGGAGCTTATTCCCCAGCACGAGAAGGATGTCATTGGTGAGCCAGACCGTCTGCCGCCTGACTTGCCTTGCTCTGTCGTGAATAACACCTCTGAGTCCTGCCCTGGCACCCTGTGCCTGGAGCTTGCATGTTCTCCCTCTGTGCGTATGGGTTTCCTACATCCAATGACATGCAGTTAGCTGGATTCACATTTCTGTAACGTGTGCTCTGCAGTGGAGTGCATCCTCGCCAAAGCGTCCACTTTGCATCCTGGGATAGACTCCATGTTTGTCCCAATCCTGCCATCGTTTAAGGACGGCTAGCACAAAAAGTTAATGTCAAAAATTGTATGTTTTTTCTAAATCCATCAGTATAGGTGCAGGTTTAAGTGCTGTCTTCACCTTTATATAATTGTGTGCTGATAGCAAAAAATTTTTTTTTTTTTATGGCAAGGTTTTTTTTATTTTAATTTGGAATAAATTGTGTTGTGTCAGATGTGGACTTCAAAATTAACATGCGGGCTGGGCATATGGACAATCAATCTTATCTTCTCACTTAGATCATGCAAGAATTTTTAGTCTTGGAGCTGTTTTGCCAGGTTTCGTTTCACTTATTGTAATCAAATATAGTATAAATACAGAAGGTCGACAGTACTGATAAGATGAAAGAGTGAAGGTTCATTTGCAGTAGGACGATTCATTAAACGCTAAAGGGGGGGGGGGGAAATTACTTCAGTGTCATTTTTTTAACCACTGGCTGTTTACTATTTAGTCCAATGTTTGAAGTGAGACTTTAGAGATTTAGTGAAACCCTCATACCCGCTGATTCAGTAACAGTTTATCTACTGTTTACCATGGCCCGAAAATATTAGGTGGAAAATTAAAAAAATAAACAGTTCATAAGTTTTAAATTCCCCAGGACTCTGAGTCGCCTTTCCACCACATTTCAGAAATATAATGTAACCATTTTATTAGTTATCGTTTTTGATCTCTTGCTATATATGGCTTTCGCTGCTATCGGCAGTAGGTCTTGCAATGTATCCCCCGCAAATCCAGGGGCCCCACTGTGTATGTAATTCATACATGAGTATCATACCTGTATGATGGGGATTCTGTGGATTGACTGTTTTCCCACCCTTGTGTTCGGTCCTGCTCAGCAGTTAAAGTTACTCTCTGCTGAACACTACTGTAGTCTGAACTGGCCCCTACTTCATATATGCCTTCTATTGCAAGCACTGGGTGAAGACTCCCATATTTCATACAGGGGATACTGGGAAAGGCTAATGAGAACAAATTTTATCAGCTTATAACGGAGCGAACCAAAGTTTCCCTGACTCATCCTGTTGGGGTGTACAATGTAGGGGGTTTCGCTGTAAGTGCAGTCTTTACGTGCAAAATGCAAGGCAACGAGGGATTTAACCTGCCTGCAACTTTGGAGATTTTCTGGAATCAAAATGGGAAATTTTAGTTCAGATTTCATGTATCTAAGTCACAATGTCATGGTCACATCAAGTGGGGATTAATGTTTCTGTTCCGTATTCTTTACTCAGCTTTGAGCGGCCATTGTCTGGCTGAAGTCTGTCTATTAGTTAAACACTCCTATGCTTCTTACCTTACCCTGCTATCGCAATTCCTCTTTGTTCTTCAGCTTAAAGGTGCAGGTTGGTCTGTTCTCAAATCTGCTGTGCCAAAAGACACCCAAAGGGGAAGTAAGCATCTGTTAAATTCCGCCGTCCTGCTTTGGTGCTCCAGAGGAGAAGTTTTTTGTTTTTTTTTCCCCTCCACTCATTGTCTTCATCACCAGATTTGTTTGTCGAGTACTTCTATAATTTATATGGATGTTGCTGCAATTACCTAAAAAATAGTAATATGAATTTTTTGCGAGGGTAATTTTCGGCGACGGTGTTGACGTCACGTTCTCTTTGGCATGTCCAAATGCCAGCTCATCCGTGGAACGCTTATTTTATAAAGGACCCTCAGACCTTTCATTAAGAACTATCGAGGATGATATCACCATGGGAACGGAGAACGGTGCAATACAACGAGGGTCTGTAAGCTGCTAAATTTGTGCTCCAGTGTTGTGCTTGCTGTCTAGGGCATGTTTGATGGCTTGCTCTGGTACACATGACTGTGTATTCTTGGTGAGTCAGCTCTGTTGTGACAGCTCCGGGCCTGCGGGTGGCAGTCACCCAAAAAGAGCACGCACTTAGTCAGATTTAATACCTCAGGGCCTGGCTTACATGTACCACTCTGTGGAGTTCCTTAAAATACAAAGCCAACCCTCTTAATTCATGTCATGGTCTTCAGGGATGAACTTCAACATGTTTTAAGGGTTAATTATATTATTTACAATATTTAAACCTATTTTTTGAATCCTTTTTTGGTCAAGAATTTTAAAAGGTGATGCTCTGCATGTAGCTTAGGGATGTTCATTGAGATTTGACAGCAGTACTGATGTTTGGTCCCCTGTCTTTCTCCATTCCTCAGTGTTTGCCACCTGTGCTTACTCCACCTGCCTGTTCGTCTGCTTCCTGCACGACGTGAAGAACGTACTGAAGATGTATCGGTTAGGCACGGGCCAGGAGCTGCGTACCTTCCCCCTGGACGTGGGCTCCGTAGTCGGCTTCACAGGCCGCAAACGTGACTCCGAGGTCTTCTATTACTTTACTTCCTTCCTCTCCCCAGGTAGGAGATCATGACTTCCTGTACGTCATAAAGCCTGGTTGTGTCCCCGAGTTTCCTGGGCTCGCATGCATACCTCACACAAACCAACCCTGGTAACCCTTCCTGGAATTCATTCCTCAGGGACTCATGCTCTCACTATTGTTTTGTCATGGAATGCTTGCTTACTCATACAGTACTAGTCGAAAATTTGGACATGCCAAGCCTCCTACAAAGGACACTGATAGTGTCATCACATGACCTGGCCACCTGACCTAAATACAGTAGAAATGGTTTTTGAAGGAGATTGACCACAGAGTGAAGGAAAAGCAGTCAGTGACTGTTCAGCATATGTGGGACCTCCTTCAGGACAGCTGGCAAAGCATCGCAGGAGGCCACCTCATGAAACTGGCGTAGAGGAGACAGTAGGGTCTCTGGGGCAATTGGGGTTAAGGGTTTTGCAGTACAGTACTAGTTGGGCTCAGGAGTCCAATGGTAAGATCACTCTGCCGACCATGGGATTTGAACCGGCAACCTTCTGAGTCCCTATTCACAGGGCTGCCCCTGCACAACATGTAAATTTTTTTGTTCAATAATTCTTTGGTCAGTGCATGATTCCACGTATGCTATTTTATACTTTGATGGCTTTATAATTATTCTAAAATGTACAGGATAGTACAAATAAACCTTAGTATGGGTAGGAATGTCCAATCTTTTGACTGATACTGTAGCTGTATTAGATGAAGGTGTTTATGATTTCAGAGGTGTTCATATAGAGGCGAACATGCACACCTGCTGGAGCGTAACTGAAGGTCAGAACAATCCTGAAGTTCTTTCCAGTATTTGGCGGTACGACGGCTGTTACTTTCTCAACGTGACACTGTAACCCTTTGGCATGGTCTCCATCCTTACCTGCTACACCACCCGCACCACATTCTGCTCTGAGATGACGGCGCTGTTGAGCTAAAGAGTCTTTGGTTCTGGCTGGTGTCCCAGTACACCTGCTGTCAGTGGGTGGGGATCTTAGAAGTGTAAGGAAAAAATTAGGTGATCTCTGCTGGGATACCATCAACCCGCTGGCTTTGAAGAAGAGCTCTTCCAGCGGTAATGAATTATCTTAAACCTATGGGAATCTTATTGTACCTGAAAACGTACTTGAAGCACAGGTACTGAGCAGCTAGCTGCTTCTTATGTAGCACATGACATATTTCTGTATCTTCATGACATCATGAAATCAGATTTATCATCCTCATCATTACTGTTCACCATTTTCCTGCCGCTTCTTCTTGGCTTGTGGGTGAGGGTCATGGTGGCAGAGTGCTGAGGTATTCATGGCCACAAACTCTAGCTCCTTCTGAGGGATACATTGACCTTCCCAGCTGGGAGTTATAATCCCTTCAGCATGTCCTGGGTCTGCCTCACGGCCTCCGCCTAGTGGGATGTTCATGCAAGATCTCCCTTGGGAGCTGTCCAGACAGCATCCTTATAAGATGTCGGAACCACCTCAGCTGATTCCTTTCGGACCAAAGGAGCAGCAGTTCTATTTTGAGGTCCTCGGGATCTCCAGAATCCTCACCATGTGATGGAGCATGAGTTCAGAATCCCTGTGACGCAACCTTGTTTTGCTTCTTTGCACTCCTTGTTGTTCCTAACCCACAGTTGATGACCATAATGGAGCATAGGGATGCAGGTTGACTGGTAAACCACGACTTAGCTCCTGCTTTACCACTGACCACCTCTGCTTGTCAGTCTCTCATTCCTTCTCGCCATCACTTGCAAATAACCTCGATTGCCCCCTAGGAAACTTTTTCTGAGAGACTTCCATAGCCTCATATTTGGACGTGCCAATTCTCATCCCCGCTGCTTCACAATGACCATCGACTCGTTGAAGTATATGCTGGAAGGAACTTCTGGCTACAACTCTTTGCAGCCATTGCAACAACTGACTACTTCTGGGTCATCTTTTTCCATCTGGCCTCCTGCCCATATGCCATAACTCTGCTCCTCTCTTCACTTGACTGCCCAAAACACACACATCTATTTCAAATAAGACAACTATACAACTAATCTTTGACCTTTGACTTAGTGTCGTGTACACGTACGAACGTCCTTGTGTTCAAACGTGCTGTTTGTCATGGATAATTTGTGGTTTGCACACATAACAACAATTTTTATTATTTTATTAAACATAACAATTTGCTACTTAGGTTCAGATCTGGGATGCTATTCTTCCCAATCACCCATTCTGGTATCACAATGATTTCCCATATCAGTACTTAAATCTGCCAGTACGACCACAGAGTCTGTAAGAAGTTCCCTTTACCCCTTTCTCTAAGAGTGCTGGATTCTTCAGATTGCTGTCTTATGGAGGTGACCCCCTTGTTCACTGGGGGAAAACTGCTGCCCAGCCTTATGTGAATATCCTCCCTCCCACTTGAGGTCTTCTGCCATGAGGAACAAAGTAGGAAAGCCTCCTGCTGTGTATGTGGGGGTAATGCTGACTCTAGCTGATACCTTTCTGTTTCACACACTGGCTTGGGCTCCTGTCTCATCAGAAAGGTTCCCAAAGCCAATATCCATCTGATCCTGCTCATTCCTGCTGCTCAAATGGTATTACACCTGACCTTTGTCTTCCATCTTCTGGATGGTGAGCTTACAAGATGGCTCTCCATGCCCATTTCAGGCTGACTCCAGCCAGGCCTGCCTCCGGGGGTGGCTCCCAGTAACTTGTCTTTTTGGTACCTTTTAGTACACATTGGAGGTCTTTATTCAGTTGTTTGTCTGGTCTCTCCCCACAGATACGTTTGCCAAGGGATGTCCTACCTGCAGTTTAAAATTCAGATGCTATAGCCATGTAGATTAAGGCACACAGTCCCCTCCACTATGCTGTCATGATGCTTGCAGGGGAAGTTGGATTTTCGTCCATGATTTTGTATTCTGTGAACATTAAAATAATTGGTGATGTACTTCTTTAAAACAAGTGATCATTTTTGTTCCCTATGTGTACATCTGTGTGACCTTGCAAATGAACAGGTGTCTGGGTGAATGTGTTAAAAAAAACAGCCACCTTATTTTAGAAGCAGTCTAGCACATTTGCAGGTAAAGTGATGGGTTGGCAAATGAAAGCTCTATCTTTGTCAACAAAGGTGTTGCATTAATTAGACTCCGGTACGGTCTCGTGAGACGCCGCTATCCTGCGGCTGCCCCCCCCACCCGTGCCTTTGGTGCAGTGGTACACTTTTCAATTGATCCTTAGGGTCTTAATCGCTGTTAAGAGTAGAAGTCAACAATATTGCTGTCTTTTCTTGGTTAATTTATCAGTGTTCGATAAAATAGCTTTGAGCTCAGCTCTCCCAGGGTTATTGCAGTAAAATCACTCCTGCGTATTTATTTCCAGAGAGAACTTAATTTCAGGTCATCGTTAGCAAAGAACCATCTTTTCTTCCTCATTTGTTACAGTTTGCGTTTCTTGCTCCGTCTGGATGTGGAGCCCTAGTTTCAAGACTTCCCCCCTGGGGAGGTCTGAACAGCATGATGCAGAAGAGCGCCTAGGTGGCCAGCGCTGGATGTTCTGGCACCTGTCCCACCTCTGCTTCTGGCTAGGTTTCTCCTCCCCCCTACCTTCTGTCCAAAAACGAAGCTTTTGCTCCCCCCATAAAAAAAAAAAATGGTTGTCATAATGAAGAACTGGAAGGACATCAGTAGTTATCAGTTTTGAATTTTAATCGTGGGTAGATGAGATGGAGCTCACTCAGATACGGTGAGATTGTCATCTTGATTGGTTTATTTCTGTCCACATCGTTACCTGGCCTCAGAGTCAACGCTGAAGGTCAGTAAAAGTGTGCCAGGTGGCAGTGGGTTCAGGTCCCTGCGCGAGCCGTGCCAGCTGTGCCCTCTGTTTTCCCACCTCTCCAGCCCGAACAGGCCAGATGTCCCAAAGCCTCAGGTGTTGGTTGCCATGAGCCACACAAATGTCAACCCGTTGGGTTCCTGTGTCCCACTGATTTACACGTGCATTTATGCCACATTATATGCTGGTCGTCATGGTGAAGGGTGTCGTCATTTCCTGTCCTTTCCTTCGTCTCCCCTTTCCCTGCCTCTTCGTCCAGCCATAATCTACCACTGCGACCTCACTAAGGAGCCGCTGGAGCCGCACGTGTTCCGAGAAGTCACCGTCAAAGGGTTCAACCCTGCTGAGTACCAGACGACACAGGTATGCCGGCCTCCCCTTCGCACCATCCCTGACTCTCAAGGATGCAGGATGTAGGACAGGCAGAGGGTTCTGCCCTTATTTTGTTGCACGTGTGGGACAGCCTCTATTGTTACAGTGTGACTGTTACCACAGGAACAGAGCAGGTTGGCCATGTGGATGGTTCCTGAATGTACAATTTATCTGTATGCTTTTACTGTTGAGTTGCCCTCCTACCTGGCTCGTTTGTGGCATTAACTTTACTCTTAAAATGTTTCGCATAGAAGAGTTTGTGATATAGTCCAGAAGGGATTTGTGATATTGGATATTTTACATCAGTGTTTGAAATTTTTGCGAAATTTGTAAATAGTTGAAATTGTACCCAGAATTACACTGTAGCAAAGAAGAACTTATCTGTAGTCTGTCAGACCAGTGGGAGGTGATTCAGTGAGTTGTGCTGACAAATCATGGAATCCAAAACTGAAGACCGAGGCCTTTTGGTGACCATTTCTCGTTCACGTTGATGTGACAATTGCATGTACTTAACATGCAGTGTCGATATTGACATAACTCATCGTGCAGGCCTGCAGTTCAGGGAGGAGATACAAATTACTGTATAAATTTGTTACTTAACAGATGCCCTTGACTAAAATGACTAAATTAAAACTTGGCCTATTTTCACTACTGTATTGTTGCAGAAATGAGTTGAGTTCCTCACTTGCGGTTCTCCTCACTGGATTTCATTTTGACCTTGTCCTTGTAGGGTGTGACAGCAGCTATGCTATTGACTATATGGTCAGGTGTTGGTAGGCCTAGAGCTGGGCAATATGACCTCAAATGAATGTCACAATTAATTGAATATATTTTACCTCAATTATGGTTAATGAACTATTATTTTGTCTTTGTTCATTATTTTCTTTTTTGCCCCCGTAATTCATTGACAAGGTTTGTACTGTAAAAATGCTCAACTATTAAAGCTGGGATTTTTTTTTTCTAATGAAAATGCATATCTTTGTGATTTTAAAAAGTAAAAAAAAGCAATTGAAGAAAACAGAGATGAACTGTTCATGGCTATTGAATATTTCGAGTAACCGAATTCAAACTGCACATTGCTTGAAATGAAAACCTATGAAAGTTACATGCTAATGTAAAGAGCAAGTTCCCTACGAAAGCAGAAAATAGCTTGTATTCTTTTTGCAAACAAATAATTTTAAATATTGCTACGTGAAAAGTAGAAAACTTGAATCTCTTGTAAATGAGATGTGAAATCTTTTTCATATTGTCGCATTTGTAAATGCTCGTGTTATTGACAGCTGCGTTGTGGCTGAGGCACCTCTTGCCCGGTGCTTGTCAGTCTATCAGCCGTGCACCGTTCATATTCGGTAACATGATTGTGTTCCAGGTATTGAAACCGAGTGGCGGTATTACCTTTGGTCGCTGAAACTGTTAATCCGCAATGTTTACATCTGGCCTCTTTTTATTCGGTGTCGGCTTCACTAAAGCCACGATGCGTCCAAGCGGACACGGCGTTTTTTTTTTTTGGTACAAGCCGCCGGAGCTGCTCAGTCGCGCGGTGTTTGATTCTCCTCTGCTGCTTCCGTGTCACTGATTGGACGGGGCGGAGTCACGTGACGGCACACGCGGTAGTATGTTTTTAAGGGAGCAGTGCATGAATGCGCACTGGGGGAAGTATTAACAGAAAAAAACAAGAAATAAAAAAAAAATAACTAACCATGACGGTTTTTTTAATTTTATTTTATTTCTTATTTTTTGGGCAAAATTACGTCGATTAGAGGTTCTGAATGTCGGTTTTGATTACTTTTCCATTAATCGCTCAGCCCTAAGTAGGCCTGTAGACACTGATGGGTTGTCCGTCAGCGTTGCTTGCCACTGTGTTTTACGACTCTGTGCGAGTGTGTGGTTGGAGACGGCGTGATGTGTGCTGTGGTTGTGTGTTGAATAGTGTTCTCCTCCTGACAACTCATTGGTGTGAATCTCTCTGCATCTTTGTCCACTAATGTGTTGCCAGTTTGTTACTGAAAAACCACCATTATAAAAGGATTTTTAACCGAAATCCGTGTTTCCAGACCAACCCAAAACATTATTCCCAAATATATCTATAACGATGAAAAAAGTGTGTACGTGTCGAGACATGCGTACACCTGTTGTGCGTTCCGCCAAAACACGGCTCACAGATCATATTTATTCATGTGATATTCTTTGGCTGTAAAAAGTTGTACTTAGGAAATTCGGGCACAATACCTTTTTTTTTAACACACAAAATCTGGCTGAAACCAAAATCACTCTGTTAATCTAAATTCCGCTATTAAAATTGGAGACCCGACATGCATAAATCAAGGCATTGCTGTAGTTGTCTTTTACCGTTTTAGTGTATCTACACGTTTATTTTTGTCTCAGAAGATGCTTTTCTGATTTGCAGGCCAGGATGTGCAATACATGTAAATCAAGCCTACCTGCGACGCAGTAGCTGTGGTATATTATGGTTCTGTCACGCAGGTGTAAAATGAAGCGTCTGGTTTTATCAGACTCTTGCATTTATTGGCCTCTGTTTTCATAATTGATCAGGTCACCCCAGCGCGGCCATGTGCGTGGTGGGTCCCAGGCGAGTTTTAGCTGTAGCCGTGCATTTTGTGGCCTCTGGATGAGAACAAGCCCAGCCCAGCTGGTCCAGTTGGCGTGCAACCTTCGTCTCTTCCTGCCTGTCTCTGGGGAGGGGCTAAGAATAACAGCGGCCTGTGTGTGACGAAGGCTTTTGCATCAGGAAGAGTGGGCCTCTTATCCACGAGGGACAGTAGTGAACGTCTAATTGCCTTATTGCATGAGTGAACCTGTGATGGATTTGGGTGGGTGGCCGGGGGGGGGGCTCTTGGCTCAAGGTTGTTCCTTGTCCCCCAGCTTCAGCTTCCACTCCATCTCTCCCTTTCGCGCTCTCTCTCATTATCATGGTCAGGATGAAAGCTGTCCCAGGCTGTCTGATGTGGTCTGAGTGTGGATCCATCACAGATGTGCATAATCTGTTTTGCACTTCAACACCTTGGAGTTACAGAGCTGGCCACACACAAGTAGCAGTCTCTGATTAGGCAGGGAAGTGTCACTGAAAATGACACACACACTGATCTTTAGGAATGTGTGTTTGGGGGGGGGGGGTTGTATTTATCGCGTTGTGGGTTATCATAGTTGAGATTAGGGTTATGCCCATAGCAATGAATGGCGAGTTCTGTGTGTGTGTGTGTGTGTGTGTGTGTGTGTGTGTGTGTGTGTGTCTGTGTGTGTCACATTGTGTGGACATTTGGTCCCCATGATGTTAACCCGTTATTTTGATGTTATGGGGACCTTTTTTTTTTTGGTCCCCACAAGGGGAAACTCAATTCAATAAAAAATTTGTGACTTCAATTAAAAAAACTAAAAATGTGAAAAGTCTTGTATTTTGTTTGGTTATTTATGGTTAAGGTTAGGGCTGGGTAGGGGTTAAGGTTGTCATTGTTAGGATTAGAATTTTTGCCATAGAAATGAATGGATGGTCCCCAAAAAGATACGAATACAAACGTGTCTGGAGAGAGACGCCATTTTCTTAATATGGATGATGATAGCATTTCATACAGTTCTGGACCAAACGGTTTGCATCTTTTGTAACGAACTTTAGTTTTCTCTTGCTGGCCATCCTGTGATGTGGCAGGCTGTGCGATCTGTTCACGCTGCCTCTGCACACCGTGTACTCAGTCGCAGGATTCGTGACCCCCTCAGCTACCCCCGGTTGTCCTGTTGGGGGAGACTGGGGAGGCGCTGTCCTTTAAGGCCGGCTGCCTGGTGATGTCAGGGACAAAGCCAGCATTAGCAGTGTCTGCTCCCGGGGATGCCTTGAAGGCTGAAGGAGAAACTGAGCTTGGTGCCACGTTTCCCCCACAGCTCATTTACCAGCTTGTCCTTGATCGGTACTATAGGGGCCAGTCCGACGCTGTGTGTAGTGTAGCTCTGTACAGTCACTGCCTCTTGTCAAACTTTGTGGGTTTGCCCACCCCAGCTCTGTTTTTATTTTTTTTTAGTGCTCCAGTTTCAAACAAAGTTCAGAACAATGTGCTGAGAGTGTGTGTGTGTGTGTGTGTGTGTTTATATATGTAACTAGTGACCTTGCCTTGTGCCCAGCGCTCCTTGGTGATCTGGGGCCTTTGTTGCTATTATATGGGCAGTTGCTGAAAACAGATGGGTGGACATTGGATTTTAATGATGTACACTGTATAGCTTTGCAATGACTTGCACAAAACACAATTACAGAAATTCTGTTACACTGAATAATTTAATTTTTACAGTGGCCCTCATCCCAATAAGAGCAACAGGAGTGATTGGAATCAGTCTGGTGGAAAATGTATCCGGCAAGATCTGTTTTGATCAGATACCTGATTCACCATTTCTTTGAGAAGTTTGTCGGGATTGCTGAACACTGCTTTCCCTTCCGTTGCACACGACTAGCGAAGATATTCTTGTCACTTAGCCCCAAGAATCCAGCCCCACCTGTTATCCATGGATTAATCTGGAACGTGTGTGACTTGTTTGCTTACATTTCTCCAGGTGTTCTACCCAAGCATGGATGGCACAGAGATCCCTATGTTCATTGTCCACAAGAAGGGCATCAAGTTGGATGGATCTCATCCAGCATTTCTCTATGGATACGGAGGATTCAACATCTCCATAACGCCTAGCTATTGGTATGACCTTATTCTTCCTAGTTATAGGTACTTGAAATCTCACTGCTACTGTCACTCATAGCTATACATTCGTGTACAACAGTTACTTCCGATAAGATTGGGTTGATTGGATTGGATCTTTGGGTGCTGTTATATATAACCACAAGCGGACATTTCACACCAGATGTATCACTCGAGTGATAAACATATAAATAAATTTAATGATGCAAAGTAGTTAGGAGCAAGTGAGCTGTGTTGCGTTGGAATGTTTGTGTTGCTTGGCAACAGTCAACATTTGGCTGGCGGGAACTTTTTTTTTTGTTTTTTGAGGAGGCCCGTAAATAATTAAGCAAGGTATCTGTTGTGACTTTTAACTTCTAAATGCTACTCGATGAACTGTTGTATGAAGGCAGTAACATACTCGAAGTTGCGCAGTTGTACTCCAATATGTCTCGGCTGTGGTTCTTTGACACTTGGTCTGCAGCCTCATGCATACGACTGGTTCACAGCCGTGATATATTGGAGTACAGCTGCACTCCCTCTTGTATATTATTGCTTAAATCATTACACCTATAATATGATAATCTGTAATCCTTTTATGGCCGTTTGCACAAGTATTAGCCCAGGCCCACGGACACATAACTGTTACGTTAAGGGTGAGATTCGAACCGGTGACCTTCTAATCACGGGCACAGAGACTTAGTGCGCTGAGCCACTCACCACCCTTAGCTTGAGCTTCTCGACATTCTTTGTTTTTAACTGCGGGCCGTATTTGGATGTATCCATAAGATCTACCATATTCATTCTAGCTGCAAGCAAGTCCACCCACATTACGTCAAACATAATTTCATGTGGCTGAAGATAGACGGTGATTCTTTCACACTATGTCGCCTGCCCCAAGACGCACTGCCGCATATACTTACACAAACGTCAACATGCATCCTCTTCAGCGTCACCTAGCTGGGTGTGACATGAAAGAAGTAAAAGGCATCGATAAGAGGTTCAGCTGAGCCTTCCTGACCTCAGTCTTTCATTCAGCTTCTGTTTTGGTTTTTCTCCTTTTTCTGTTTCCGAATGTCACCTTCAAAGGGACACGGTAGGGGAAGGCCGGCATGTTATTTCAGCCCCACAAACCACTTATCACCAGGTGCTGTCAAGTTGAGGCTGACTTAAAGTCCAGCGCACAGTCCGGATGCAAACCGAAAAGCAGGTCAATCCGGACCTGGCCGATAATGCTGGAATATCTAACCTCAATACCACCTATAGAGTAAGAATTTAAAGCAGCCATTCTGTTTCTGCTTTGAAGGGCAGTTTCTTGGAGCCCATAGGTTCCTTAATCGACGTACATGCTTCCTTTCTCCTTTCTGCCCCCGTTTCTCAGTACCCCGCAGCGGGACTTCCCTCTTACCTGTCTGTCTGTTGAATGCATGTTCCTGGTTGCCATGGTTATAGGTGTCCGTGACCCCGTTTTTGTGTTTCAGTGTGTCACAGCTCATCTTCATAAGGCATCTCGGTGGAATTCTCGCTGTGGCTAATATCCGAGGAGGTGGCGAATACGGGGAAACATGGCATAAAGGTAAAATGGACATGCCTAGTGCTTATACAGAGTTGAGATGCGCTCACATACTGCTTAAAACGTCCTAGTGCAACAGTGACCGCTGGTGCATCTACCATTAGCTGTGACACTATAGTTAATGTAGCCTAGCTTCCACCCACACTTTACACACAGTGACGTCTGAGTATTAAGCCATAAATGCACTCATTGGCTACTTTATTTGAGGCACTGTTCTAATACTGGGTGGGACCCACACCCCCTTTGCTCTCAGAACAGCCTGGATTCTCTATGGCATGGACTCAACAAGGTGTTTGAAACATTACAGAGAAATTCTGCTCCATGTTGACAAGAACTTCATGTACTGAATCTCCTGCTTCAACTCATCTCAGTGGTGCACAGTTGGATTGAGATCTGGTGACTGGGGAGGCCGTTGAAGTTCAGTGAACTCATTATGTTCATGGAACTAGATTGAAATGACTTTGTGACATGGTGCGTTATCCTGCGGGGTGTAGCCGTTAGGACGTCGTAAATTGTGCCCATGGTCTGCACATGGTCTGCACATGGTCTGCACATGGTCTGCAGCGACGCTTAGATAGGCAGTGGCATGTAAATGATGCTTGTTTGGTATTATGGGGCCCAATGTGTGCCAAGAAAACCTCCTCCACAGCATAATGCCACCACCACCAGTCTGAACTGTTCACCCGTGGCAGGTTGGGTTTATGAATTCGTGCCGTTATGCCAGGTTCTGACCCTGCCGTCTGCATGTCACAACAGAAATTGATTCATCAGACCATGCAATATTTTTCAAATCTTCATCTGTCCAGATTTGGTGAATCCGTTTGCTTTTCTTAGCTGCCAGGAGTGGAATCTAATGAGGTCTTCTGTTTTTGTAGCCTGTCCACCTCAAGATTTGACGTTTTTTCAGGAAGCAATCAGAAATGCTTTTCTGCTCATTACTGTTTTAAGGAGCTGTTGTTTGAATTACTGTAGTCTGCCTGTCAGCTTGAACCTTTCTGGCCGTTCTCTTCTGACCGCTCTCATCACCAAGACATTTCCATCCACAGAACTGCTGCTCGCTGGATGTTTTTTGCACCATTCTGTGTAGAAACACTTCACTTAGAACTCTAGAGACTGTTTTGTGTGAAAAGCCCAAGAAATCGGCAGTTTCTGAAATCTTCAAACCACCCTGTCTGGCACCAACAACCATGCCGCACTCAGTCACTGCTGTCTTTCCACTAATTCTGCTGTTTGATCTGACCATTGACTGAAGCTCTTGACCCACATCTGCATGATTTGGTACAGTGAATTGCTTACACATGTTTGTTTGATTAGATTGCATGAATAAGGTGTGCTGTTGTTCCTAGTAAAGTAGCCAGTGGGTGTGTATGTAACACACATATATATCTCGTATGTCTCTCATAAACATTCACACGCTCCCATATGTACCCTGCTATTCTTCTTTCCCCTTCTCCAAACTCCTGGCTTGCAGGCGGAATGCTGGCCAACAAACAAAACTGCTTCACGGATTTCCAGTGCGCAGCAGAGTTCCTCATCAAGGACGGTTACACGTCACCCTCCAAGCTCACCATCAACGGGGCTTCCAACGGTGGCCTTCTCGTGGGTAGGTTAAAAAGCCACAAGTCATAGGAACAATAACAGCCTCAGGGTTCTGTTTTAGAAGCCTGAAAGAATGACATGCTGTTTACCATTTGGCCATTTTTGGTAAATCCAAGACAGCTGACATCGCAAGTGTTCAAAATCTGCATATTGTAAGTATGCTGCCCTGTTAGTAAGGTATGCTTGCTATAGTGTGTCATAAGCAGGAGTATGGTGTCGTTTTGATGCGTTTGCTGAAACGGAGTTCCATATTTCCACACCACCTATCTGTAGAGGATTTAGGGGTATAATAGTTGGTTTTTGCTGCTGTCCGCATTCACTAATCAGCAGTCCCCTTACCATGGTAGAAGCGTGACCTTTATGTGGTAATAGTTTAATTGATTTCAAAACTATATTTTTGCTTGACATGTTTGGTGGTGGAAAAGTGCCTAAAAAAAGTAGTAACTGAGCAAAGTTATAAAACCATCGAAATAATCCAAATTAACATTCACTAATGTTAATTGAAAAGCTTTCTAGACTCAATGCATGGGCCCAAAACGTCCTGCATGAACTCGCAATATTTTATCACCCTCATTTAGTGACAGATTATAGTGGAAAAACTGCCAACATAATTCAAAGTGTTTCTGTAAAATATGCCATCATACCTTATATTTGGCATGTAAGGTGTTACTTTGGAACACAATAACTAGGCAGACTACTTTCCTGCTATTAGCTAGCCAGTGGATTGCAGTTACGAATAAATTACCGTTAAGGAAACTGTTCTGTTATTTTTGACATTATGCGTACAGTATATACTCTGACTGGGCTCCAGACTAGCCTACAGAGTTATATTGTTCTCAACCAATTGTTTTTAAGCTCATACACTGGCCTGTCGTTGATGTGGTTTGAATAACCTTGACAGCTCAGTTGCATCAGTCATCATTAGCAGTGTTCATGGTTTCTTATTTCCGTGTCATCTCCCCCCCACCCCATACCGCCCCCTCCCTCCAGCGGCCTGCGTTAACCAGCGGCCGGAGCTCTTTGGCTGCGCTGTAGCCCAGGTGGGCGTCATGGACATGCTCAAATTCCACAAGTTCACCATCGGTCACGCCTGGACCAGCGACTTCGGCTGCTCCGAGGTCAAAGAGCAATACGAATGGCTAAAAAAGTGAGTCGACCTTGCCTGGTCAATGCAGAAAGTCTCACAGTAAACGGACACTGCCGTAGTGTAATTCAGTTTAACATTGTCCAATACAGCTGCATATCATAATTTGAGCTCTTTAGGCTTCTGTGAATTCCCTTACAGCGATAGCTTCTTGTATCTGTTTTTATTCAGCGTTTGCCTGTAAACTTTTCCTTCACGATGTCTGTTTTAGTATTTTGCGCAAGCCTGTTTACGTTCATATGTGGATGCATTTTCTTTTATGACTATATACAGTCGACTCTTCTACATCCTGGGAGTTAGGGGCGTGGGACTCCAGGATCTGAAAAAAAAACACGTAAAATTTTTGGTCACCTTGGTGAGCAGAGCTGAGCAAAAAGATATGAGAAACGCAAGATGCAAAAATCGCTGCAAGATTTCACGTTAGAGGCGGCCGTACATACGCTTGCCATCCTCCACACCAGCACTGTACTACTCTCATATGTATTTATGAGCTATTAAACTTTGCTGTCTGCCGGCCATCGCGTGTCCTCTATGCCTTTCATGAAACTCCCGAACACTTCCCGTTGAGAATGTACCGAGAGTCGCGATGCAGAAGGGTCGACTGTATACAGGTGTAGGTGTGTGGGTGTGTTTCTTCCCCTGACTCAGTAGTCTGCATCTTGGCAGATATTCCCCACTCCACAACATCAGTGTCCCTGAAACGGACGGCGTTCAGTACCCAGCGATGCTCCTGCTGACCGCAGACCACGACGACCGGGTGGTTCCTCTGCACTCGCTGAAGTACATCGCGGCCCTGCAGCACACAGTCGGCTGTTCAACCAAGCAGACCAACCCGCTGTTCATTTACGTGGACACCAAGTCTGGCCACGGGGCAGGGAAGCCCACTAGCAAGGTCATCCAGGAAGTAGCAGACATGTATGCCTTCATAGCACACTGCCTGGCTCTCTCCTGGATCAAATAGTGTTCCAGCCATGTTTTTCTTCTTACCCCGCAACCTTCTTCCTCTGGTTCTCATTTTTTTTCTCCTGGCTCTCTTCCTGCCCGTCTCTCCCTCCGTCACGATACAGAAATAAAAATGTTCCCCCACTCTACATGATACTACCTGTTCAGCACACTCAGTCCAAGGTGGTACTTCTGCATTTCTGCTGTTTAGGCCTAGTGGGCTGTTCCAGTGATGGCCCATTTGGCTCTTCTGTACTTGTACGTAACCCTAATTATTATTTTTTTGGCCATTTCCCCCCCCTTTGCTTATCCTTGATTTATTTGATATAAGGGTGAGACTGAAAGGAACCTGTTTTGAGACTTGAAATGTGTTCGAAATCCATCATAAGGCAGCCCATACTCATGATCCAATGAGAACATCAAGAATTATTAGCTAGTAAGGACTAATTAGTTAATTATTGGCTAGTAAGGACTACTGTAACTCGGTAAATCTGTCCAATAGCCTGAACCAGTTAAATGATGACACTGTGCCTTGGCATTATTGGGAATGTCATTAGAGAACTTTCCAGATGGCCAGGCTTTCACAGCATAGTGTTTTCCACTGCGTATGTGACCCTGTAATAAATGCAGTGTCACTGGGATATCCTACAAATTACCTCCCACCAATAGTATTTTTTCATAAAGAGCATCTCTTGCGTGTTCCACAGACTAAGTGTAGGGAGGCTCAGCTTTTATAGAGAACTGTGTTAGTGATTTGGTGCTTGCATGTGTGTTTGAGACATGGATGATCATCAGGAAGAGACGATATTACCTGTTCACAGGCAACTATTTGCAACAGCACCTGGATAAAGATGATGAAACATTACACACATCTGTCTTGAATTCATAATTGTTTCTACCTCTGGAAGTCGTCTTGTTCATTTAATAATAGTGAAAACTACCCTAATAAAGAAAAACGCCGCGTTTCAACCAATGTTATGCTTGTGTTCGTTAATGTGCGCACAATTTATTATAAATCTCCGATAAACCCATTTTGAAAAGGGTCCCGCAATGTAAAAATATTTTTAATGAGAAAACATAAAAAAATTACACGCTAAAGCATTATTCCAAAGACAAATACATTTTGACACGCGCTTATGGAAAGCCGAAGAGATGATCGCGTTTATGCGTCAATTTGTAAAATATAAAAGGGAACGACATACTATACGGAATTATATTCCGTTACATAGACCTTTACAGGTAGAAATATATTAATAAATGACATAGCAGATCAATAGTGGTTACAGGTCAGCAAGGGTCGAACCTAAATAGGTCGCAGTGCGCGCCGTATACCGAGAATCGGGGAGAGTTTCGAAGTCCAAACTAATTTATAGGAAGCGTCATTTTCTCCTTAAAGTGTCCCGTTCATCCTTCGGACATGAGGACCGGGCGGAGCTTCCTGGTCACGCGTAGATCATATTTTGGAGTAGGACAAGAACCGCAAACGCATGACATTACATGTCAGGTCGGGGGGCAGCCTGGCTGTCACATTTCAGTCCCTCCCGGGGACGGGCTGCTCGGATCTCAGCTTAATGTAGCGAATGCTAAACCACTAAGTGTCCGCTGTCCTCATTTGACAAGAACCTAAATAGTACTCTAACCATGGATCCTGCGGACTATTTCCAGCTGGAGAACTTAACTATGGACGGGGGAGCAATCGCATATCCCGTCTGCGTGGAATGGAAAGAGGAACCGGAGGGATCACTGTTTCATCTCGCCAATATATTCTTGGTTCTGGGTTTCATGGGCGGGAGCGGCTTTTATGGCTCCCTGTACTTGTTCTTCTTCCTGGCGCTGGGTTTCTTTTGTTCCTCCATTTGGGCTTGGTCAGACGCCTGCACCACCGACGCTTTCTCCTGGAGCTTCGCCCTCTTCGCCATCTGCGTGCTGCAGATCGTCCACGTCGCCTACAGGCTGCGGAGTGTCACCTTTGATAAGGAGTACCAGGATCTCTACGCCTACATCTTCAAGAGGCTCGGGTTGTCGCTGACCCAGTACGGGATGCTGGTTGCGTGCAGCGACGGGGTGATCCACACCATAGAGAGGGACCACTGCTTCGCGATGGAGGGCAAAACGCCGATCGATAAACTATCCATCCTCCTCTCCGGCAGGTAGGTGAAGGCCAGGCAATTAACCGTGTTCCTCTAGAGAGAAGAAGCCCCGGAATTGTTTTGAACGGAATTATCTATTCTCTCCTGCAGAATCCGGGTGACTGTCAATGGGGAGTTTTTGCATGACATTTACCCCTACCAGTTCCTCGATTCCCCCGAATGGGACTCTCTCCAGCCTGCAGAAGAAGGAATCTTTCAGGTAAGGTTTCATACTCCTTGGTGAATAACCAAGAGACGCATATCTCACATACAAATAGTACTGTCTGAATAAAAAACCTAATTTTCTCTTGTCTTTTTAGGTGACGCTGCGAGCCGAAAACTGCTGCAAATACGTCTGCTGGCGACGCAAGAAACTTTATTTGCTTTTCGCCAAGCATCGGTACATCGCGAAGGTGTTTGCCCTCCTGGTCAGAAACGACATCGCGGAAAAATTGTTCTCCCTTAATGATAAAGCTGTGGGCAGCGGCGGCTTTCGTTACGATCTCCGGTTACCCAGTTTCTGTAATGCCCCCCCTCCTGAACCAGAGCCGACGGACGTCTATTTACGGGTCCCAGAGAAGCATGTCCACCGGCCACCAACACCAACATGAAGTTCTTGTAGTCTTTGATATAATTCTATATAGTTTACTTTCACGTTTCCTTGAAACACCACGTTTGTTCCTCAATATTTTTTTCACTTTTTTAGGTGCCGTTTTATTTGCACATATATTTTTTTTTCTAAATTTTACGCTTGTAAATAAATTTTGTATTTATATATTAACAATAACATTATAAATGTGAACACGGCGTTATGACAATTGTAATAACTAAATTTTTACTTAAACCATATGTGTGCAATTCGGTCGCAATATCTGCGCTGCCTGGAAATCGACACTCTGCAAGCAGTTCCAAATTTAGCTGCAGAATCAACTTTCAGTCGCTAATGGGTGATGTTGTGCTCCACACAGGTATTAGAACTGGCGTAGAAGTCGTTTCCTACCAGATCAGTGACAATCATAACATTTCACAAGAAATCGTAGGTGAAAAAAAATGTCTGTCTGTGTCTGGGGCCTGAAGGGCAAAGCACGCACTCACTCATTCACATGCTCCCGCATATTAGTGGCTTTTCTATTTATAGCGTAGCTGAAACTGGCAGCAAACTATGTCAGCTGCTTTTCTTGCTGTCCCAAACAAAACTCCCGTGACGTTAAACACATCAAATGACCGCAATCATTGACACCCCTTGCGACAATCTTCGCACACAAAGATTTATCTAAAATGCATAAAACTACGTGCTTAAAACTGTCCATTTTCTGTGGGGTTTATTGTATAGGCTGCAAACATTGTAATTTACGTTTTTAATTATTTTGGTTGGTATTTATATTAATACGCGCCATAATGCGGTGTTTATCCAGGAGCCACCCAACTTGTTTACATCTGTTTGTTTAGTTGTTCGGCTTCACATGGTATACCTTTTTAAGTGCTGTGACTATTTTTTGATAAATACACGACGCATAACTTTAAATATGTGCGTCGTGTTTTAATATTAATATATTCCCCAAATAAGCCCGCAAACTATCGACATTTCCCTTCTCACAAAAGCGTATAGCTGTCCGCACCGTAACGGCACCCTTGGCGCACTGTCACCTCCATCCCTCCACAGTCACCATCCCGCAGGGAGGCGGCAAGCCGGGGCTGCTCAGTCCCTGAGCCCAGTCGCCGGAGCCCTGCTCTGGTTCTGTGGCTGAGGGATGGGGGGCTCCATGGCTCCAAATGGCTCCACCGAGCCAAGACATTGCTGTCATGTGAGAATTTACACCCTATACAGCACAAATGCTTTGCACTGTTCACCCGGTGCTGTCCACGGTGCTGACTGGAATGTCCTGACCTGTCTTGCGTAGCGGACATTAAAAAAAGACGATGGCCGATTTAAACCTGGCTAATAATTGCTGCCATGGGCGGAGCTTGGGGCGCCGGGGGAGGGGGCACTGCCCCTACTAGTCGCTTGAGTCGAAATAGCAATTAATAGGCAAGACCAGTATTGCACATGTTCTATGCTGGCACTTTGCACCTTGGTACGATAAGACAAAATAATAGGTTATCTGTGCATCAGATGCGGGCGTTAACACAAAAGTAAGCAATATGCAGTTTATTGCCCTCCCCCGCCCCCGCCCCCCAAGCGCAAACATTAACCTCTGCATATGATTGCTGCTCTCATTGGACAAGTGAAGCTGATGTG
>JAAGVU020000129.1:113985-126102 GCA_011763525.2 Mormyrus iriodes
GAAGCTGATGTGATATGTAATTTATACAATGAAATATATATATATATATATATATATATATATATAAAGACTTTTTCCTTTGATATTGTTTTTCTTTATTTTATAATATTATTTTGATATTATTACGTAAATATCTGTAAAAGTAAACGCCGGCTTGTACAAGGAGCAGGATTTTCGCAGCTGACGTCAGGCAAAACTAAATAGACAAAGTCATGTTGTCTAACGAGGTTTTCTCTCACTATTTCCCCAAATAGTGTTTTTAAATAACACGAATTAGGCCTATCACAATCTCTCCACAGAAATACATGATAGTTGTCCATACACCCCAAAGACAGCACCTGTTTAGTACGATCTCATTACCAACTATGATCTCAGTTTGTCTTGAAATGTGAAATTATATATAATAAATATTGCAGTCTCCAGTGGCTTTACAAGCTGTTGTTAATAAACATTATTCCTGACGAGCAAATTTTGTTGACGTCTCGTGAAATGCAGTGCAGTACTGTTTTCCAGAAAGGTATCTGTGTTATCAATATTTGGCTGTCCATTAACGCTTAAGTATCAATAAAGAGTATCTTGGAATTCGTTGCTAAATAGATCACACGTTTCACTTTAATAATAAGCGTTATCTTCTGCAACCATGCCTTACAAATCTGTGCATTGCTAAGTACAATAACACAACACACCGAGAAAAATGGCCCGTCAAACTCTCCCTTCCATAACCACGCAGTGCCCAGGTTCCGGCTCTTACAGTGCCCCCCCACAATCATTCTGCCCCCTAGCGAGACACCCAAAAACAGCAACAACAATAGCAGCCACAGGAAGGGAATATTTACACTAAAACTACACCACCTCCCCGAAACCGGGACAGTACGGTGTACCGGTTCAGTGTCTCTGTCGCCCCCTGGTGGCGCTGACTGGCAGCGCCGCTGGCTGGGGCGGCGTTTGCGCGAAGCCCCCGCTTTCCTGCCCATTTTAGTCGATGCCTGTCAGCTCGCTGGAATGCGCCGCTCACACTGAGCAGCCCAGGCACTCACCGATTTACATTTATAGCTCTGAAATCCTGGACCAGAACTTTTTCCCTATTATAACCGCATCTGTCACGTTATTTTCACATTTCTCCACATTTATTTTCTACATATGAAAGGTAAGTTTAAAGCCTGAAACGTTTTCTCGATCTGTTGCTTTACAAGGTCGTAGACAAGTTTTTCCGAACTGAAAAGAGAAAGTTGTTGTTTAAGTTTATCTGGTAGTCCTTATTCAAGACATTGTAAGCATGTCTGATCCCCAAAAACGCACAAGCGGAGGGAAGTTGTTTAGAAATGAATATAGTACAATGTACAATATGTATATGTAATCCTTAAGTTTATTAATGATATTTGTAGCGAGTGACTTTGAGGGGTTTTGTAACTGCTTGCAGCGTAGTTACATAAAGGTTTAGCGATGCCGTGCAGAGTGACTGGGATTGAAGGTGCGCCCGACGCGCGCGCTGTTTCGGTCACATTATTATCATTGAAAACCTCTAAGTTCGCACCTTCCCTACGTGTTGCTCGGCCGGGCACTGCGCTACTGATTATTTTTAAAATAAAATAAAAAAGATGATCACTTAATTGAAACAACAGGTTCATCGTCCGAACGTCATAAGAAGTAATGGGATTTTAAGTGGAACTGTGGCATGAATATCAAACGATATCTAAGACAAGAAACGTCATAAAACATTAATGCACAATTTAAGACATTTTTTAAGCTCTTCTCAAAGATAAGGTTTTCTCTAATTGGTATGTTTTGATAAAGTGTGTTATCAGACTTTGACCTTTGCTTTCCAGGGACTGGCCTGGGTGATGCTGAGTGAATGATATAAGTGGCATGCAGACTTACAATTTAAAAATAATTCTGTCTACTAACCAGCGTTACAAATACAGTGTATATATACATACACATATATACACACATATATACATACAATATTTAAAATAACAGAAACATCATCAGTTATAATAATATATGTAATATAGCCAATATACTAGTATTTCTCTTCTGTTTGGCATATTCAGCATGATTATAACAATTACAAAGATTAATCAGCTTTTATGTTTATAGAAATTCATCTCAATGCAACAAGAACTCAACTTGGGGTTCCATTTTAGGAGTTTAACCATGACTCTTTAATTTGTTCCATAGTCACTAATGTACGGTTCAGACCTTTCACAGTGTTCATACATTTCCATTTTTACATTTATCTATATTTAGAAGATACTTTTATCCAAAGTGATGTGCAAATGAGGCAAATAGCACATTACAAACCTACATGTTGTGACGGAGTTGAGCATAAGTGCAGCTAGGCTCAGCTTCCAGTAAGTGCACAGGTACAAGCATAAGCAGTATGGGAGCAGGGGCTACACAACAACTTCAGAACTAAGCAAGACCCTAATAAGACTACAGTTCAATGGGGGGGGGGCGGGGAGTACAGCATTTAGAGCATTCATGTAAAATACAGACACACATACTGACCACATACTGTTCTAGCAGGACAGTCTACCTCAGGTCATCTCTGAGGAGTGTCTGGTTAGCATGGGCTGTTCAGCTGGGGATATTATATTCTCTTATTTTTGGGATTGTTTATGAGGGCGGCAGGGTGGCTCAGCGGGGGCTGCCACACGCTCCCAGGGCAGGATGCTCGTGGTCAGCAGGCTGTTTTTAAGCCTCACTATTCTGGCTTTCAGGCGTGTCAGATGTGATGTTTGCATATTCTACCCATGCCATGTGAGTTTCCCCTGCAGGCCAAAGATGTGCATTTAGGCTAATGGGCCCCACAAGGCGTGTGCCCTTTAGTCTATACCCCAGCCTCGTGCCCTTCTTGACCCTCACCGGGATCAGTAGTTCAAAGATAGAAGAATTGTTTTTTCAGAACAGAGATATTCTCTCCTAAGCTTGTGTTGTGCTTTGTGTTATCATCCGATTGCCCGTTTTTCTTGCAGCCCCAGAATCACCCATTCATCCATTTCCCTTAACTGTTTGTCCATCGCGTTCCAGCGAGCCTGGGACCAAGCACAAGGCACAAAGCAGCTTCAGCACCTCACTTTACCTGTATCTCGTACCTTTGGGCTGTGGGAGGAAGTTGGAGCCTGAAGAATAGGGAAACCCAGTCATACACTGAGGACACGCAGAACTCAAACTCCCAAGAGCAGGACAATTGACCCCACAGCCCTGGAGGTGGCAGATCACCATTCTCCTTTGGATGACACTTATCTTTTTAAATAAAAGTATTAGTGTGATGAGTAACACAATGGCCTGTGCTTTGGATCCTACTGCTGGGTCTGTGAGTGTGGAGTTTACAGGTTTGCCTTGCAGATGGGTGTTCTGGTTCAGATATGTGTATCACTATGACTGTGCACTAGATGGATGGATGAATAGATGGGTGAATGGATCGATTTATGTTACGGACATGGGGCATGGTGCAGGCGGAGAAATGAGGTGATGGTCCACTGGTGACTCCGAGACAAAGGGGCTTATTAAGAGAACTAATAACACCGGGGATTACCACAATCTAAATGGACCAAGAGGGGTCAAGAACAAGCAGGGAAATATAAAGAGTTAACTAAAGAAAATACAAAGTAACAACTATGGAAACAGGGCAACACAGGGAGCAGAACTGGGAAATAAATCTTATCTACAAAAACACAGTAATATGGCACATAACAAAGTAAATATACACCTAATACAATCACAATAAAAGTAGAATGACTCACTGGAGAACAGAGCAGGGCAGGCACTTAAATACACATAGAAAACCGGAGCAAACAAGGAACAGGTGTAAGACATAATCAATTAACCAATCAACTGAGGCACAAGACAATGAGCAACAGATAGAACAATAAACAACTACCAGCACAAGGAAACGAGCAACAGGTGGAAGCAGTACCATTAAATAAACACAGAACTAAGAGACATAGAAAACACTGATACTTAATCATACACTAGGAATTACTACATTAGGAAACTTAACTTGGAACAAAAATACACACAGGGACAACCTAAGACCAAGGAAGCCAAAGTCGAACATAACAAAGATGGGGAAAACAGAAACCCCAAAATAAACTAAATTGATGACCACCGAGCTAAGCTGTGGTCCGGGGAGCAAGGGAAACACACAAGGGTTTTCAGACAAGACAAGATGGCCAGCGACACCTGCTGGCCAAAACAGGGAAGACATACAAAGGGCAGCGCCGGATGGTATAGACCCTGACGATGTATGGATAGATGGATGTATGGATGGAAAAATGATTGGTGGATGGGTGGATGATAAATGTATGTATGTATGTATGGATGGATAAATGGATGTACAGTTGGATGAGATAAGACTTTCACAAGTCTGCAGATTTTTAGTACTATATCTGTACCTTAGGTGGTGGCAGCAGCAGCAGCAGCAACAGGACAAGAACAACAACAACAACAACAACAACAAGATAACAACATCAACAACAGAAATAATCGTCCCAAGGTCAGGCACTGGCAGCTAGCAGTCCCTTTCCTTTGTTCCCCACATCTCCTTGCGCTCATCCCTTTCACCATGGGCTGAGTATTTGATTCTGGGGGCCTCCGTTAGCCACAAATTGTGGGTGCTTGCGTTGGCGCGTGGCCGCATTCTGCACAGCTGTCGGTTACCTCTATGGCGCTGACTCCCCTACAGGCATGCCATCACAGCTTGGTGAAAAGTTACGCTCAGTTGAAATTAGCTTGTTGCACTTTTTCTGAGATATATTCATTGGGAAGTACTTGTCTTATGAATAATTTATAGTGATGTTACTTTGATCCAGTGGGACCGGCAGAGAGTAGTTTATGTACCTGTAGACTTTAAATGTACAGTGGCTGCCACTTGACCCACCTTATAGTCTGCTAATGATGTTTCTGACTTGGTTGTTGACCTGGATGTGTGAGGTAACGTTCCAGTAGGGACCATCACAGCAGCTCATCAGTAAGCTTCACACCGGAGTGAGATTCCCTGCCTCCCTTGTGAATAGACCAAGCTAAACTGAACAATCTATAGTAGCTGTGCTTCCACATCTTAATGACAAGTCTTTGAGTGTGACTCAACACCAAGACCGCAAGGATCTTATCTTCTTGGCAAGAGCGGTCTCCCACTCTTGAATGAGCATGGGATGCAATGAATCATGGGATTGGCGAGGATGCGACCGATGACTCCTTGATATTTGGGGCAGGGCAAGAACGACATCTGGGGATTTTTACCAACATCCCTACTTCTTGAGTATTGGAACTATACTTCGGCAATCGAAGATGACGTCAAACGGGTACGTGAGAACACAAAAATGTAGGCATATTCATAGACACCCTTTGTCTCTCTGTCTGTAAACACAGGCAAATACGCAGCAAGACAATGACCCCCCCGGAGACGACCGCATCATTCTACATGCTGGCACCGGATATTCAACACAGAGCCATACATGACCTGGGCTTGGAGCAAAATGTCACTTCTTGCAAGGACTGGGAGGAGACCCACCACCTGGTGTTCCACCTGGCCAATGCATGCCTGGCCCTGGGCATTGCCATTCCTACCACACTTGGAGTGCACATGATCCTTTTGAGAATATTGCTGATAACTGGTTAGTCCACAGCACCCTCTAGTGGCTGCATGCCTTCTATATAAACAGCAAATTCTGAAAAAAATACAGCTTGATGGATGGATGTTTGCAGCTTCTGTTACTGTATTTTTCTATCCTCCCTGTACTTGGCTGCATAATATTTTCAGCAATTTGGCTGGAAAGCTCAGTAAGAACACCACATTTGCCCAAATTATGGCTTTTAATGATTTTTATGCATGACGTTTATATCAGACCACTGGGAAACTTCTCAGAGATGTTCCATCCTGCTTGTGATGTTTACAGTATGTGGTGTATGTGCATGTTTGTATTTATTGTGTTTGTGTAGAAGGATCCAGACTCATAGACTGGTATGCAGATGCATCTCTTTTACTCACGATCTCATAATAGTTAATAAAAAATAATTGTAATAATTGAAATTGTCAGCATAAAAAATTAATATTGTAATGATTAGAGATCTTGTTTTATTCATTCAGCTTGTTGTCTGCTACAAAGCATATCGAAACGTCAACTTAACGCCACTTTATAATAAAGGAAGTTATTATTTTTGAACTGACAGAAGGTAGCTTTGCATGGATTCCTGTAGGGGTTGAAGTAGTATTTAATGTCAAGATTTTGTAGGGGAACCTCTGAAACAGCCAAACTAAGTAAAAAAAAACCTAGAAAGTGTCCAAACCCTCATGCACCTGTAGTAATTATTAATCTGTGTGCTAGAATCACAAGGTAATCTTTTTGATGTGTTTCACTTGGACAGAAATAAATGTTTCACCAGGGTGCCTTTATTAACATCTGCCTAACGTCTGATCTCATTTCCTCTCCCCCATCGCCAGGATGCTCCCTCTTCATCGCCTGGGCAACGCTGTACAGGTGTGCTCTGGACATTATGTTATGGAATGTGGTCTTCCTCATCATCAACACATTGCACCTCCTGTATCTGCTGTACAAAAGGAGACCGGTGCGTAATGAGGGAACATTTACCTCAAAATAAGGGGCTTCAGCACATATGTAGTCATACTATCTGTCTATTCGTCATGCTGTGATTAATTGAGGGAGGGGGGCTGGGTTAGGGCTTTGCTGGAGCCTAGACTATTTTTTCCTCTTGATCTACACATACAACTTGATGTATGAGCCAGGATGAGAAAAGAATCCTTTGTAATAGCTTCATATTTTCTAATAGCTGATTATTATTTCATTCTCATAATTACTACTAGACTGTTCTTGGCATTTCACGTTACTCTGCAGCAAAGCAAAATAATTGTTATATTGTATCACTGAAATGTGTTTTTATATTGTAGGGTTACCATTGTTTTTTGATGGTATCCATTGTTTAAATAATAATATCAATGGACACTTATCTAAGGCCTTGTAGGACCTACGTTTCCCTCCAGAAACAATTCGATATAGACCGTGTTGTGCGAACAGAGGTGCCTTTCCAAACAACATCGTGGCCATCTTGTTAGCTTTAACAAGCCTGACCATTCTCGCCTAACCTTTCTAACGAGAGCACAGTTATTGACAACAGAAATGCCAGTAATTGGACTTTTCTGTTCATCACATCATTCTAGACACTGTAGTGCATTAAAGTCCCAGGAGGATGACTTTTTTCTGAGGTGGTAGCAGCATCAGTAATCATGGTACATCCAAATCAGCCGGAGTCAATCTAATAGTCAGTCAAACAGTAAGTGAACCTTTTGAGCCCGGCTGAGTGCTGCATGTATTACATTACAGCCACAAGACTGGCTGCTTGGAGGAGGTTATTGGAGGGTGTGAACAAGCAGATACACCTATTAAACTGGAATGATTCTGAACAAACCGGCCATCATATTTATTTGATTTCATGAGCCTAAAGCAAAATTGTACTTTGCTGTGCATCCACAGGAGGAGATTTTAATCACGTCAGTATTTTCTTTTATCATTTTTTTTTTTACTGTTTTTAAGAAATGCATTGTCTTTTTCTCCTCGACATTGTAAACAGCTAGAATATCAGTTTGTGCCAAAAACCTCAAAGACGATGAGATTACGTAGCACGTTTCTCTTCCTGTGGCTAAATCTGAATGAAATTCCAGAGCAGTATTTCCGTTCCTAGATCAAAATTGATCGGGAACTGCAGTCAGTGTACAAGAGGATGTTCGAGCCCCTGCATGTGCGGGAGGATCTGTTCCAGAAGCTAACCGGCCAGTTCTGCACCATCCAGACCCTGAAGAAGGGCCAGGTGTATGCCACAGAGGACAAGACTTCTGTGGACGAGCGACTCAGCATCCTGCTGAAGGGGAAGTAGGTGCTGCTGGGTCTTACCAGGTGCTGCTGGGTCTTACCAGGTGCTGCTGGGTCTTGCTCAGAGTTGAGTGCATTTCCCAAAGGTTCCCATTAGCAACTTACATAGTCGGACCCATTCAGTTGCTATGCCCTTGGGAAACATACCCCTTCACGGACGTTGCTGGGTGTTGACTGGTATCTCCTCAACGTCAGAGAGTACCGCTGTGAATATTGTACTACGACCAATCATCTCTTTCATCATACAACTTATTAAAATAGAATACTTTGTCATTTTGTCATTCAAAATGTTGGGATATGTCTATACTCTAACTGGAACATTATGGCATTAAGTCTACCACTGAACTACTTTGATCACTGGTCATTCTGACAGCACTGCAGAGCTGATCACTCCTCCAGACATATTCTGTACCACACACACACATGCACACATACACACACTCATTTTAATTCATTTTAAGATGGAAGAAACAATGGTCCCCACAACATCAAAATAAAAGGTTTTTTCACATTTTGCCCCCCCCCCCCCACACACACACACACACACTTTCTCTCTGCTTCAGTTTTTTCCCCATGACTACATCTGTATTCTGTGACAGAATGAAGGTGTCGTACCGAGGGCATTTCCTGCACAATATCTACACCAATGCCTTCATCGATTCTCCAGAGTTCAGGTCCACCCAGATGAGCAGGGGCGAGAAATTTCAGGTGAACACTTTGGGCTTCTTCTGCATTCTGCACCACACTGGTGTGTGGCGTGTTTTTCTTACTGACATTGACAACACCCAGCATTATCTAATGAAATTTATAATGACGTTGTCAATGTAACTATATATTTTGTACGTTGAAATTATATATTATAATATTTCGGTTGTACCTCATAAAGCGATCATTGTAACTATATTTATATATTAAATATATGTATATATTGATGTCACCCATATTGGCTTTACCCATTTAAGTGGCATGTAAATGTAAATGCCAGAACAATTTAAATTTAATAATCATTGTTTGCACAATAATACTATTGAACTGATGTTTGTCTTTGCCTGCCATGTGACCACTGATTGACAGGTGACCATCACCGCAGAGGAAAACTGCAAGTTCCTGTGCTGGTCCCGAGAGAGGCTCACGTACTTCTTGGAGTCTGATTCTTTCCTGAATGAGATATTCCGCTACCTGATTGGCAAAGACATCACCAACAAGCTGTACTCTCTCAACGACCCTACACTAAGTGATAAGGTGGGCTGTCATATTTTGCTTCCAGACTCTCTCTCCCTTCCTCCTCAGTTAACACTTCATTTCTTTCAACTCTTCCGTGTTTTGCTAGTGAAATTCTCCCCGTGTCTGGCTGCATAGGGAACGGTAAACACTTTCTGTCTGGCTCTCCCAGGGATTTGAGGATCTTATTGTTGTGTTCCCATGGCAGGCAGTGAAGAAGATGGAGCGCCATCCCAGCCTGTGCTCTCAGCTCTCCATGATGCAGATGAGGAACAGTATGGCCAGCACCAGTGAAAACGATGATGTGCTCAACCAGTTTCTACGCAGCAGCTCAGCCGGCTCCTCTGTTCGTGAGTACTGCCTGCCTGTCGCTGCCTAGTACTGTGCGCCCTGATTGGTTCCGGCGTCAGTTTCTAACATTCTGATTGGCCCTGGTAGCAGTTCTCCTGTGGTGACCCAATGTTTTAGTTCCTTTCCTTACAGTCCTCATAATTCATAGCCTGTGTCCAGTGCTCTATGGGCCTGCTCTTACTTTGTCTTTTGGCCCTTCAGCTTTTTTTTGGCCTCTGCAAAGATCGCACCAGGAATTATCTTCATGTCCCTGAGTGCTGTAACCTGTAAACACTGGTCATGGACAAAATTGATCTAAGTGAGCTCAATAAGGAAGAAATCTCATCATGGCCAATTCTGTTTTTCTTCCCACTTTCACCTGTCTGTTTTTATTAAGATGAAGGGATTTTCTTTTGGTCGAGTGACTTTCCCTTTGTTTCTAGTATGGTCAGTGATGACTGAAAGTGTGGGGTGAGGTGACTAGCTTATCTTATCTGTTCTTCTTGTGTCATGAAGAACCACCCATCTGCTCCAAACCGTCCTCACTTCCCCTGCAGCTTAGACACTGCTGTCTCTCCTCCTTTCCTTCCTCACTTTTTCTTCTCTAGGTGTCAGACTAACACCCCCCCCCATTGCTAGCTGACTTTCTGCTGACATCATGTTCCCTTCTGTCCCCCTCCAGCAATGATACAGCCCACTCCCTTTGACCAACAGTAGCCTCAGGTGTCCTGACAGGCACATTGTAAGGACAGCCTTCTCTCCTTTTCCCTCATTCTTCTCTCTAAATATCGTGGTTTGAAGTCATGCGATAATAATCCAAAGAAAGCATCAATGGTCTGACAACACATCCAACCAACCTGAGCTGATAACTTCACCTTCCCTGTGTTCCATGTGACTTTAATCGAGTGTCAAATTCACCATGAAAAATAACCATGATTTCCCGTGCACCTGTGATTACCATAACATTTAGAATGTTAGAGTGTTGAATCAAACCAAACCATAACATCCCTTACATTCTTTTTTACTACAAGACCTACAAGGACTGTAAAATGGCTAAAAAAACATAATGGTACCCCCCCTATTCTTTGTTATAATTACAGTTGGAATGAGAATTGAATCAAAACAAATTGCAAACGTAAGCTCCAACTTTGCAAGATTCTGAATGAGCACGGAAATGAGCCAAACTGTAACCATAGTTGAAGAACCGTGTACTGTGTTCTCCGACTTATCACGTGTCCCTTGGACCTGAATGAGTTGGGTGCTTGACAGAATCCTGCAGTTCTGGGATTCTCCTGTGGAGGCATGCTTTGTGTGTCATATAACTGCATTATGTGAACTATGTTGTGAGTGTTTAAGTGTCTAAGTGCAGGATCTACATCCTTTTATGATTATATCAACTATTTTTCAGGTGAAAAACCATAATGTGGGAATAAGTTGTGAGTCATCTGACTTTCTGTGTGGAACAGTAATGTCGTGTGGCGCTGTCTGAACACGTCCACAAACTGACTTTTTGATGGAAGACAATGTATTATCTATATATGCATTGATTGAGTGGAATATTACATTGATGTCATCCTATTTTTGCAAAATTACAGTGGAAAAAGATAGCATTCTATCACCATCATATATAAATTTGGCTAATATAATCTACATTTAAAAGAAAAAATGTTTTATGACTAATAAGTATTCACACACCCCCACTACTCTTTCAGCATTGCTTAGAAACCAGACTCAACAATAAGTAAACAATAAAACGATTCACAATATTTAAGCAAGCAATACACATAGTTTTGAAAAAAATTATGTGTGTAGAGGCAGATGTAGTTTGTTGAGTAAATTCTGAAATGTTCTTCAGAATTCTGTATTTTGCGTTTCCCTAATAGGCATTTATAGTGCATTTACTTGTAAATCCATAATCTTGAAAATGCTCTCAAATCAAAAAATGTTTTTTCTTAGTTCCAAAAAGGTCCCTCCATTTGTATTTACACCAAAACTTAAAAATATTTTAGTTTAATTCAAAATTCTAGTTGTTCTTTTAAAACTGTTAATTGCTTTGATTTCCACAGATATATTCTATAGCATTAATTTCATACATTATTGAGTTTTTCATGCGCAGCTTATTTTACGGGTGCAGTGGTGGCTCCAAGGCTAGGGATCTGTCTTAGGATCGGCACTCCAGCCACCGGAAAAAACTTCACACTGTTCCATTTTATCTGAACTAGTGTGGTGCTGAGGTTTCACCCCCCCCCCGCATGGCTGCCCTCGGATTCTCATCCCTGTGGCGGTTTGTCATGTGGTGGGTGTGGCAGCGCACGGTATCAGTGCGCGCTCCTTGCCTCTTCTAAGCTTTGTACAATCACCCTAGATTCATGCCTACGACACCCTCACTGGACTTTGCCTCATCCCGAGTTGGCCTCTTTTGTGTGCGTTTTCCAGAAAAGTGCCCTGTCACTAAAGCGTCCCCAAAGATGAAACCCATTGCAGAAGCCACGGAGGATGACATCTTTGAATCCGACTCCCCGATCAAAAAGCGCTCTGCCCCTAAGATGTCTGCTGAGGACCTGGACAAGGTCTAGGGTCAAGCTTTATGATCTGAGTGCTGTGTCTTTCACCATGCATAATTCTTCATCCATCCCCCTCCCGCCGCCCCCCCCCCCCTCCCCCACCCCCCACC
>JAAGVU020000129.1:126202-144517 GCA_011763525.2 Mormyrus iriodes
TTTGAGGGTCAAGACTTTTGTTCTTGGGGCTTTGTTTTTACCCCTTAAAAATTTTCCCCCCCCCCCCCCCCCCCCCCCCCATTAGCCATATCCCACCCAACCTTCCACTGCCCATCCCATGTTTGAAATAGAGGGTGTGCACTGATGTCACTTTTCCCCGAGAACACGCCCCCTCGGGCATACTGAGGGGCCAAACATTCTGCAAAATGGCTGATTTTAGTCGGGAAAACTGAGAAACAAACTATTATCTGCTTAGATTAAAGGCAGCTGGACTCAGCAGGGACGCGTGTAACTTACCATAGGATCAGTGCACCATGGACATTGATATGAGGCCAGGAACAACATATTTTGTGGAAACTTTTAAAGTTTTCTAACTAACCGTTTAAACTTGCTTTGTGGAGTAGCCCGTAAGGGGGAAACCGCCTTTGTCTTGGCTGGGTAAGCTGTCTAAGCATCCCCTCTTTTGCCCGTCACCGTGTTTTTAAATAAATGCTGATAAAAACATTACAGTTACACAGAATACAAATGAATTATGCTAAATATTTTATTGATAAATAGATGATACAGTATATAACTTAAGGTATGAATTTACCCGAAAATCCAACATAACTGACATGAAATGACAACCACAAATTCACATTTCAGAGCCTGGATTCCAGATGTTTCCGCGGACTGCGGCGATCCACTTGCTTCTTTTCTTTAGTTTTCGGCAGTCTACAAAAAGATTCTTGTTAAATCAATTTGTACAGGTACTTGCAGGACAGCTCTTTCCCATTTTAGATGTTTTCACGACATCCAGGCTGAACGTTAACGCTGCCACTCAGTCTTTTTGATACTCGGCGGCTGTGGCCTCAGTGACTCCGCCTACTGTGACGTCATGTGCAGACCCCTCTATAAGACTGGTTGAAAACTGGGCTTACATTTTTCAGGGAAACGGAATCACATTGTTTTGGTTGATAATATTTGATCTGCACCGAGTGTTTTAGTTTGTACCCTCTTGGCCGATGGAGACTCCCTCAGGTGTCAAGGCTTAACTTACCCTGGAGACAGGGAAGGAAAAGTTAGAGAGTCAGTGACAAAGGAGCAAAATATCATCTTGACAAAAACATAATGCTAGCTTCAGTTTTTCACTGGTCTTTATAGCCACCCTGCAAACGTAAACGCCGTCCCTCCTGTTTTCCTGTGGATACTGTCTTTTGAGATTTGAAGGTTGCATACAGCATTAAAGCCTTCAGAAACGCTCCTCTCGAATTATTACGACTGAAGGTGAATGTGAATGGCTGCTGAAGGCCTTCTTCAGCCCGTTTATTATGACTGTTTCTTCGGTTTTCTTGCAGTTTTTATGAACACATTTCAGCCGAAAGAATCTCTGTGGTGCCTAAAAGAAAATTATTGTAGGTGAATCCCTATTGATTTTACCTTTTTCATAATAGTCATTGTACTCTACTCTGGCCGATCTGTCCTTCAGCTGAACTTTTTGTTTAAACACACTTCGAAAGCAAGCACAGATAAGTAAACATACAGTATTCTGGCAGATGATTCTTTTGAGAAAATGTGTTTGTGTCATATTTTCTTATTTTGACATAGATTTGGTCATTGATTGCTTAGCCAAAGAGAATGGACTAGACAAGCATTTCAGATGAAAGAATGATTTCCTGTCCTTGCCCCACTTTCACCTATAGCAGTGTTTCCCAATCTGGTCCTCGGGGACCTACAGACAAGCTCCCAGCTCCCTACTGGAAAGAGCAAAAATATGGACTGTCTGGCAGGGAGCTGGGAGGGAGCAAAAACATGGACCATCTGTGGCTCCCCACAGACTGGGTTGGGAAACACGGAACTAGAGTGAACTTCAAATAGCTTGCAAAAATGGATTAAGTTTGGCAAAAGGCATCTTCAGAAAACATGTGACACTGTCTGCTCACACAGTGTCTGTAGTTTTACCCAGATTATGAACGTTTAGGTTGTATTGTATACACTTATTTGCATTTTTATTTTTGTATGTACCCCACTACTACCCACACTACGGTCACTAAGTTCACACTGTTCAAAATTTTTTACCAATGCACAATGTTTTTTTTGTTGTAAAAAACGTTTGTTGATTGTTCAGCCTCTCTCAATACCATGTGTAATTCTGTAAAGCTGTGGTTCTGAAGAGTGGTACAGGTATTATATGTTTTAATGAAGGTTTCAGAATGAGATATTCCATGGCCTATCTCCACAGTAACTTTCATATATAAAGTTCACGTATTTAACGCCTCACAAAAGTCTGAGCGCAACATTGTATGAACAATCAATTTTAAACTTAATGATGCAATTACCCATGACTGATTTATGATTCTAATTCTGTTTCTGCATGAACCAGGAATAAAAAGGAATAAACATTTATAGAGACTGTTTTGACATCAGTGTTTAATTGTTTAACTAACCGTATGACATATTTTAGAACCCCCCCCCCAAACCTATTAGTATTGTTATAGAAAATTGTGAAATGGCCAACATGTTTTCATTAGCTTGGCTGAAATTAATATTGAAAGCAAATGATAATTTCAGCCAATTTGGCAGCTAGTACTGTTTGCAATCAAGCCCCTCCCACTTTTCAGAGGAAAGCTTTTTATTGGCTAATATAACAATATAGTTTTGCTCACTTTGCCAGATAAACTCAGGAACAGCATAGACATGAGGTTGATACTGTCTGCACAATGCATCTTGTCAACACTTACACTGCATGACTAAACAAAATCTGGCTAGATTATTAATAGGAGAGAAACCGCTGCTGAAACAACAGGAAATGCCAATATAATTGTTTTATTTTGATCAAGTAAAACATTAAAACCTCTTCAATCCATGATTCACAAAAACAAAATAATTAAAAAGATGTTATAAAATGTGATATGCAAACGACGGCAATGAAAACAACAACATCATCAATCAGTGCTTTACATCGACATGGAGACAAAATGGTACGAACGAACTCTCTGCCCCATCTCCCCCCAAATGGGAATGCTCCAGCCACCCTTTGCAGACACCAGCGAGTATCAGGGTGAGTGACATTTAGTGGGCAGAGGTGTCAACTATGTCATGGTGTCTCCACCACAGGAAGTGCACTGCGCCTGCCTCCGACTGTCATCACAGGGATTCAAGCGGTTCGTTTCTCAAAAAAACAACAACAAAAATTAAACATTTAATCATGAGGTAGCTCTGGCGATCTTACTGCCTTTTACATTCACTCACCTAGTCTGTATTCCTGAGCCCCTCAAATTAAACAGAAGGAAAACAACACAATCAGTAGTTATATTAATCTGAAAAGTAAATAAAAATATTAACATTATACTTCACTGGAAAGCATTACATTTCTTGTTCATTCTTTCATGTAAACAGGTGAGATGGAGGTGTTTGTTGTGTATAATATATTGCTGTTAATTGGTTAATAAAAGTGGTTGCTTTTCATTTCCATAGAACAAAAAAAACTAAATTCAGAAATATCTATATATATATATTTATATATGAGCTTTAATAATTACAATAGAAAATACTTCCCACTAATGCCACATAAAGGCGCATACATCCTCTGCGTCTCTCTTTGAATCATGGTTTCTGTTGACAGTACCGTAAAGCAGGCAGTCTGAATCTTTGCAGACAGGTTATAGTGCCCCCTGCTGCTTGATGGTTGTGCTGATTTCGTGTGCCGTGACCACGCAGTGAGGCCAGAAACCTATGAGACAGAACTACCAACAGCGGGGTCAAGCGGACTCAGCTTTTGTTACTGCGGGTAACAGAAGCGCTATTTCGAGGCAGTTCCACCAAAGGAGAATCAGAAGCAGGCGAGTGACCAGGCTGAGTGTAAATACTGAGAATTCTGTCATCTCCACATGCAGAACCACTTATTCCATCTGAGGCCAGGTTTCTTTAAAAGCTATATAGAGAGACTGGTGTAGACCGAGGTCACACAGCCGCAGCTGACGGAACCAGGATGTTCACATGGATCAAACGAGACTCCATTCAAATTTGCAGGTAATTCCAGTTCTTCAAATGAGCCTTTATATAACATCAATGATTTTGGTTAATGACTTCCATGAAATCCATGAGGGGTACATTTACAACAGAACTATAGGTATTAAAACCAGAATCATTTGTGCCATTGGTATCTTATGCCTTTGCCTCCAACTAAATCACTATTTATAAGGAAAAATAAGTAACTTATAGTCTGTTATTCCCAATAACAGTCCTTATTTGTCTCTAAATGTTATATTTGTGCAATGCATAATCAAACTGCAGTATCTAGAGTCAGGTGTGCCTCTAGAGATTTTGGGCGCCATGAAATCATATCACACTGCGCCCCCCCCACCTATGCCAATCCAATTATGTTCCAAATTCTTTGGAATAGTCCTAACTTTCCCCCCTTTATGGCACTCCTGCCTACAGTGAACACTGCAACCAAACAATTCTAGGAGCCCAGGGAGCTACAGAAAGCCAGGCAGAGGAAATCAGGCATTTCTGAAGCAAAGCTCCCAGCTTTGCTACGTTAAGTTAGCCGTGGGACTGGCAAGCCCGATTCCAACTGCGTGCTGTAAGAGCGATAAAGAAACAGGCCTTGACCCGTTAGGGCAGTGGCAACAGTATGCATTTACTTTCTATCTACAGCTTGTGCTCTGGGACAATACAACCATGCTCTTACATACGGCACCACCAGAGGTGGAAAGATCAGGTTCAGAAAGTACGAATCCAGACCAAGATTTTGTTTCAACCAATCAAGTGAGTATAAAGAGTCACAGTCACAAAGCAGTCAACTGGATGGCTGAAAAAAAATATTTGTCTGGATTCATTCTTTCTGAACCTGAACTTTCCACCTGCGTGCACCACACCCATCTGTTTAACAGATCCTTCTATAACAGCGGTATCCTCCAGGGTCCTTCAGCCCACCCACACGCTTTGAGAACTACGCAGGGTGACTGCTGGGCTTGAAAACACCAGGCTTGTGTCAGTTGGACAATTAGTATGGCTTGGTATTACTGTGCTCTCTCTCTATGCTGAATATGCTATCAGCCCTGCTGACAGTGGCCCTCATAACAATCCCACAGCTGGCCTTTGGTCCCAATGCAACCTGTCACGGGCATCAAATCTCTAGCATCTGTGGAATGCAGCTATGGGGTCTCCGGTGGTGTGGAGCCACTGCTCGCGATGGTGAGCGACGGAGCCTGACTTTGCCCCAGTGGCCCCTGGAAGACAAGGGCCACGCAGGACAATAATGAGGTAGGCTATGCTGTAAACAGAAAACAAGTTATTTGTCATTTAACTCAAGGCCTGCGTAGACACAGAAATCAGGGCTTCAACATTGGCACATAGGTTCAGCAAAATCCAACTCTACAGTTAATATTAACAGAAAATAATAATAATAATAATAATAATAATAATAATAATAATAAACATACAAGTCATTTGATTATCAGAAATGTAACTCTATCTAGAACTCAGAGGTAGTTACTAATAACAGTACATAAAAATATGTAGATAAACACTAACCCTATGAATGCTTTTCCAAGTACATACGCATCTGTAGACAATTCCATAAAGGAGAAAGTACATTTCTTTTGGTATATTCCCTGAGAACAGTTCTTCATCCTGAGATGCACGTGGGTAATAATACATTATAGAAAATGGTCTAAGCGACAGTGAGGGATCAGGTTTGGTTCGTGCTGCAGTTTATCAGTATTATATTTGAAGACTGGATAGAAACACATAAAATAGCTGCATTAGGAAACAATCTTACTGCTGAACGTTCTGCCTTTAAAGTCACAGGGAACACCGTTGATACACTGGCTGTATTAATTCCTTCAATAAAGCCAAGAAACTTTGGTATAGGATTTGGAAAACTGACTGTAAGTCTTATACCAAACAAGCTGTCTTCTGAATCACATTATTTAAGGAAATGTCTTTTGATTTGTCAACACACATAAAAAGTGACCCTTCCTCTGGTATTGTGAGGATGCAGTTTCAATATGCAAGTTTCACATTCAATATCGTCAGAGCAGAGTTATTTTGTCCTTGGAGAGATTTCAAGGAGACCTTTTTGAGTGTCCAGGTGCAGACACACAAAAACCCACATCCTTGAGTCAAACATCCCATCTTCTGTAAACACAAGCAGCAGCGATCATTGTTGTGGTGTGCGTGTCAACAGGTGCGATAGAGGTAAAAAACAGGAGATGTGTGTTGGAAAGTTAAAGAGGAATTAGTAAAACTTCAAGCTACACTCGTTTCATAATAATTCAGCTACTGCGCAAGATATTATGCAGCCTCAGGAAAAATCCACTAAATTAGTACCTTTGATATGTTTCAAAAAGGTATGCGTAATAAAGATATATTAATATACTCAGGAATTAAATTAATTCTTTATAACTGCAGTGTGGATTTACTAAATGGCCAATCACTCATTTTCTTAACTAATGCAAACATTGCGAAAGATTTTCTATTTGCAGTTTTAACTACCTCTTTACCACACAATATCTTGTCTTAAACCATACACACACATTCTCGAAGTAAGAAGGCAAGATACATCAAACGGACACCTCGGGGGTGGCAGGTGACTAGGCGGGGCAAGAACACAGTGGCTTTTAACCCTTCACTGACTGCGTTTCTCTTTGTGACAGGAGTGGACTAGTCATACTTGGTCAAACCTGCCCAGACATCGTTCAAAAAGCATACTGATGCGGGCATCTGCCGTTTCAGATTCCAGATTTTAGCAAAATAACTTTCCAGCTTGGATTCACAGCCAAGGCGGTGGTGCCTTGGCCTGGTTGAAGATTGTGTATTGCTGTAAGAGAGCCATATGCCACAGGGCCACGTCTGTCTGAAGACACAAGGGGAATGCTTTGCTCCTTTGCTATACTGCAGGGATAGGCATACTGCAGCAGAGTCTCTGAGTAATTATGTGATGAGGGAATGCCTGACAGAATCATTTTTTAAAGGGAAAAAAGTTTTCACAGGAAAAATATAATGGTAAGAACTGAAGTGTGAGCAGGATTCAAAATGTAACAAGCCCATGGACAGAGAAAACCACGGTCAGCTCCCAATGAGGTACGTAAAAAACACTTGAACCAAATAGAAGAAATTACTACAATTCTGCAAGTGGACCTTCTCCGCTTGCTGTGATGGAGGTTTGCAGAGATGCTAATGCCCAGGTTCCTCCAGATAATCTCAGTCTTTAAGACAGTAGTTGAGTTGAGATGTAGCTGCTGAAGTTTGAGGTAGCTGAGGGACAGGAGAAAGTGGAGGTGAAGTGGGGGCAGATGCCAGCGGGGTGGCGGACACGACAGAAGCAGCGGGGTGGAGATCGGGGTCAGTTTTTTTTTCGCTTCTGGACAGAAGGCCCCCGGGGGGCAGGGTCTTCCGCGGAGCCAGAGGACTTGCCTTGCGGAGAGGCCTCGTGTAAGGAATGCCCTGGCCAGTCACTGCTTTCTGGGGGGTATGAAGGCGGAGCAAAGGTGGAGGTAGACGGCTGCACTTCGATGTCTTGTCTTCCCTGAGAGCTGGAGGATACTGGGGCTAACGTCTTGTGGGGGCAGTGAGCCACCATGTGGGTAATGCTCTGGCAGTAGTGACACTTCTTTGGCTGAGGTGGAAGGTTACACTCCTTGGCGTGGTGATCCAGGCCCCCACAGTTGTAACATCTGAGAGGAAACAGCAGGATATTTTTCAACAAATATTCTATGATCTCATTTAATTTAATTAAATGTTTGATAAACAAAAATTTTAGTGCAACGCTGATTTGTACTGGGTTTTATTAACCAATTGACTTCGCCCATCTGTATAGAAAATTTTATGAAAGCCAGTGTAATACCCGACATTCACCAGTAGATGACAGCACAACGTCGTCTATTGGTGGTAGATCTACGCAAGAATAACACTGATATGAATTAGCTTTTTTAGTATCTGAATTCAGGTACAATTTGGTGGAGGTGTTCAGGTTGATTTTAACTGTACAGATCGAGATAACCAATTTTTCTAATTTATAAGAAAGTACCGTTCTGCTTTAATGATAAGCCACAATATTACCAAGTCACCTGTCTTCAGTGATTTAACGAGGCATCGTGTATTCATTCTAAATGGATGGTTGGGCACTATAAAAAGAATCAGGCCATAAAGAGTACATGCCGACCAAAAAAACTAAAAGGTGATAATGCAGGAAAAGAAATATTAAGAAAAAATACATTCTGTTAGTTAGCTTAAATTTGATTAGATAGAAATCCCGTCCTTCCAGCGCGTTATTCGGGCCTGGTCCTGCTAGCAGCCGGGCTCTGTCGCTGCATTGCATACAGGCTGTGCACAACTGCTCATTCAGCAGCGGCAATTATTTATGGCAAGCCTAAAAAAATAGCGTTCTGGATGCTGCTAATTCAAAATGATCCAAAAGGGTAGTGTACTGTGTAAGAAATCAGTAGTGATGCTCATGGAAAAGAGCTGCTCTACTGGGACCTCTTGGTTTACTAGGGGACTTCCTGTTACCACGGTAATGTGGTATATAGTGGTAACACGGCTGACCTTTGCATTATCCTGTACCTAAATATAGTCTTCTTCATTTAGTCCTACATTAAGTGCTGTTTTCTGAGAGACGAGAACGCTAGATGCTGACCTCCGTCTTACTGCACAAACCATGCACTGAGGAGTTAATACGTTTTATATAAAAGGCATTATCTTGCCTTTCAGCGCATTCCGCATACATTTTAAACAGTATATCTGGGCAGCACCATCATTAAAGACAATGATAACGTGGTGCTACAGTAGGCACTTCTGCTTTCCTGAACGATGACACCGAGGTTGGGTGGCTTTGGGGAAATATTGCAGTGATGGTGCACTGGACAAAAGCGGCAGCTACACGCGAGTACATGCGAACGTTTACATCCTATGCGTGCTAGCCTGAAACACCAGGCATAAATATTCTAGCATAAAAAAATAAAACAATCTCCGCTGATTATTTTGTGGCACATTTCTTGTTTTATGAATTCAGTTATTCACGAACGATACACGTGCACGTTTTTTTTCAATGCAAAATGAATTTAAAAATGCATGGGATCCAATGGAAACGTGTTCCTCTGAAAACACCGGCACGCATGTATTACGTAGAAAGGCGGGCATTGCGGTTTGTTGTTAATGCCGTTTCATTAACCTCATTAGCGTGCTCCTTCATTTTGAGTTCCCCAGATTTCTAGAATTCCACAATTCATAGAAGTGTCACGTGGCCAGGCGCGGGGCGTCACGTGATCTACTCCAACGGCCGCGTGGAATGGGAGCGCCGCTCTGCAGACCTTTGGACCGCTTATATGGCCACATTCTGCAAGAAATGCGGCCTCATCATTTCTCATTCCTGAAAAGACTTTTTGTTCATTTTGTTGTTTTGCGTCACCAGTGAATCGATGGTTATGTCCGAATATGCACCTATATAAATCCCCAACTATAGCTACACCAGAAAATTTCATTTAAACATCATCAGGCAGAATAAATGCTCTTTTAAAATAAATAAATGCTCGGTGACGTCTATTTTTTATATCCACATTTTATGAAGAACAACACAACCAAATCTGAGCAAACGCTGCTAGTGTTTATCAGTTGTTTCTAAAAGAAACAAACTTCCGCGTGACTAAGCGCGCGGCGTGCAGGGGGTCCAGCACGGTGGCATCTTCAATTAGAGCTCGCGAGGGAAGGGGGAAGGGCACAGGAATTCGGTTTTCATCAGCGCTCACTTGCTTGGGGCCGTCCACCTACCACTGCCCAACCTCACTAAACCCTTCCCCTCCCCCACCCCAGCCCCCAAACTGCCACCCATTAGGCATCAAGGCGCACAAGCCGCAGCTTCTGCAAGCAAGACCCATCTCACGCGCACAGCCGCTGTAGCACTCGTTTATAAATCTGCATTTTACTAAAATGCATTTAATACGAAGGTAACGTGAATATTAAAAACATTAAAAAATCTTTAGAAAAACTATTTTTAAATAATTGCCCATTACTAATTCACTCGATCGTTTTCAATAGCTCTAGTTTAATGCAGCCCACAAGCCGACCGATTACTAAAATAAAATACAAAAAAAAATCAGGACCTCCACCTTGCTCTTTTTACACCCAAATTAAATGATCCTAGGAGGTACAAAATCTACACACAAGCAGCCAAACAGCTGCATTTTATCCAAAGCTGCATGTTTTAATCATAGGCATGTCTATAAGTTTGGGCTTTATTAATATGGTTGTGAATGAGCTTCTCTTTTTCAGGTATAAGACATAAACCGAGGATAACTGTACAGTAAGAAAATATAAAGTCTTTTTCCTGGTGTGAGGCTTGTAAGTGTAAGTGTAAGACAATTTTAGAATCAGTTATGAAACGCAGTAATTATTGGGCCTAATTATAATGTTATGCTGATAAGTTACATAAAGTTTGTTTACTCCTAGAAAAAGGTAAAAGAAATAGGAAAAAGCAAGGAGGTTTTTTTCCTCCTGCACTTTCATCCGCAAATAATTGTTTTCCTTTATAATCTCATAAAAATGATAAAAAGTAAATTAGTACATCACAGGGAATCAAGTCATATGTTTTTTTTTTTACAAATTTATATAAAAAAGAATCAGTCCAGACAATTTATATTATAGGTCTCATATTTATTGCGTATTTTTAAAAGGCATAATTTGAGGTATAAGAATTATTGTTCGGCTGAATTAAACACCCCAGGTGTGCTATAACGACTCCCTTCCACTATAACAGAAATTTAAATTTAGAATGTACTTTTGTTTTTTAAGCCGGTTGCCATTTCGGCATGAAAAAGCTGCATTCCGGTGCCAGGCAGTCAGAACCATTGACACATAAACAAAAGATATTTATCTTGCACTAGAGATGTTTAAAAATTGTTGATGTATTTTGCAAGGTCTTATTCCCTTACATCCAAGTTGTCGTTCCATTATAAATATACAATCAATAAAAGCTGGGCACTGCATTACAATTCCTACAAAGGCTTACGAAGTGAATCATAAAATATAATCTGGATACTTCACGTTTTTTTTTGAGTCTCGCAAGCCAGTTGAGGCTCTCTGGAATCGGACTCTTGTTTCCATTGTGTTTCACCCAATAACCCCAAGATGATCAAGGGTAAAACCAGTGCCCCCAGAAGATGTTAATTCACAGCCAAAGAGGTTGTTGTTTAATAGGAAATGCAGCTCCTTAAAAGAACACTTCTGGAAAAAAACGTATTTTGTGTTTTACCTTCAAGGATATAAATTATCAGATCAATAAGTTCAGACTTTTCCTCTGTCATTTTTATAATCTTTTTCAATTTTTAAAGCACAGATAAACAAATGCAGTGTATATAACTAACTATTCTTCAAGAATAATGTATGAGAATCCATGTCTTATAAGAAAGCTCGAGTTCAGATTGTGTCTGCTGCTTAAGGCTACATTTAACATGCTTTTAAAAGCAAATTTTATCAACATAATTTAGCAAAATTCAATATGACAATAAACCATGTTCACCGAAGAAGAACGTTGTGGAACATGAGTCCAGCTGTTGAGGCAAACTCTCGTGATGTACAAGTTGCACGCATTCCACTAATAAACAGACTATTTTGTATTAAGATAATTTGCTATAAAACTAAACAAAGTAATAACTGTTTCCACAGTTTTTATTTCAGTGTTAGTTAATAAAATACAAGTATTTTGCATGTTACTTCTTTGAGTAGGATTAAGCAACTGACATAGGGAATTATGAAGTCATGTCTACCGCTGGACTGATAATCATTTTTTATTGGAAGCAATCACAGAAACAGAAGGACAGTTGCTGGTTCTGAAGAACAAATAAAATAAAATATATGTTTATATATAATATAAACATAAAACGCAAATTGAAAATAAACCAGGGGTTAAAAACCAAGGCTAAAAAAAGGCAGCTCTGCCTTCTGAAATCAGTTTTCATTCAAAGACTTTTGTTTTGGCTGTTAACCTTAGGGCATCATGATGTAGCTGTGTAGTAGCCTACAGCACCTGGGGGGGGGGCAGATAAAACAGAAAATCTTACCTCTGATGCAGTGCAACTGTCATTGTTACAAATTATTACCCAATAATTGCAATAAAAATAAACAAATAACGGCTGTCTAAATGGCTTTTTCCTCCTGCAAGAGTGGTGTGTCTTTTTCCCCCAAACGCATCCACCTGACACAAAGCCGAAGCTGAAGGCTCAGTAGACTAACAGATATATAAATAGCTGCAAATTAGAGAGGTAAAACCTTACTCACACAACACTGCCATAAAACCATGGCAACCACTGTAGACTCACAGAGCGCCCGCCTCACTGGAAAGCCTGCCTCACTCACACCCTCGTGTTCCGCCGATATTTGTAATATCTGCACCGCCACTGTATAAATTTTCCAATGTAATTAAATCTCATCGAATAGAAATCTAAGGAGAGCAACCCCCCCCATCCGCCGCGCACCTTTATGCAGTGGGGGTCTATGAATAAGGCAGCATATTTGATTCCGAACACAGTGCATATGTTACTGTTCCTTAGGCATACCCATAATGCCATGTGCTCTTAAATACTGGCCCACCCCCATCGCCGCGACACCACGACCGCCAGCGAGCCACTCTACCCCGCTGCGCCGCGCCGCGCAAGCCACCACATGGCCCGCCACACACTCACCGGTCTCCCTTTGGCTTCCGCTTCTGCAGCACAGTCTTCCCCTTGGGCCTGCGCTCGCTGCCGGTGCAGGGCCCGCCCCCAGGGCCCGTCACTCGCAGTGACTCCAGGCCCTTCGAGGACTTCTTGAAGGTGAACTCCACGGGCTCGCCCTCCTTCAGGCTGCGGAAGCCCTCCATGTGCAGCTTGCTCTAAAACACAGAAAGTTCCGGTCAGGGCTTTGGGGCTGTCCTCAGACTGGGGTGTAATCTCACTCCTTTGGCTGGCTACGATAAAGGTAATGGTGTTTGGACAAGAGGAGCAGTGGCTCACTTGAAAATCTGGAACTGATCGTAATTTCTGTTTTATTCTTTATTTACTGTTAAAGGATGGATTGCATCTGGATGCGTGTGGCAAGGAACGGCATCGCTAAACATCAGCCCGCTGTTCGTGACCTATGACAAAGCAACATCTCGCTGCTCCCCTGTGACCAGCAAACTGAGCCCTTATGGAAAGAGGACAGCATCCCTCTGAGGGGAGGCTGCTCTCGGGCCAGCATCACCCTGGACTGCGCATCGCTATCCAGCACACAGCCTCCGGCGCTGAAACGGCTAATGTATGTCTTCCTGTGTTTGGCAAATGAGCTGAAGACCCATTCCCATTTCATTCTTTATATTGATCGGAAAAAAAAGATCAGAAAAGATATTTCTGAAGACTGTAAAGATGTTTCTAACTATATCATTTAAAAATACAATTCAAAGTACAAAACATTAAAACGTACGAGTTATTAAATGGTTTTATTACTTGAAATACATGCAAATTAAAATATTTCTTGAACGTTACCTTAGCGTCTGTATCATGCGCGCACATCTTATTTCATAATTATTCATAATTAAATTTTTGAAAATACAGTTTAAAAATCTTGTGCTGTCATCAGTTCCCTTATTTAATATCAATAAAATTCATTCTTTTTTCTCTTTTAGCACACATATATAAAACTGGTTAAATAAGTCTAATTTAATATGATCAGTGTTACTAATACTAATAAAATATCAGGCATATAGAAAGTACAATGACCCAAAATAATGGTAAATTAAAATACATTTGAGGACTGAATACTATCAATGTTGGATATAACAAATAATAACAGCGTATTAAAAGGGGAGTTACTACCACCATTTATGTTCACAATTTTCTACAGTTGCCAACACCTTACCATATTTATTAATAGAGTATTTGTTCTCTGTTCCGCAGTTTTCCGTCTGCCTGTCTACCCATCCAGTCGCCCACCCACCTACTTAGGATATTTATTAAAATTGGACATATTCTTAAATCACAAGCTGTATAGCTCATTTATCTTCGCCACTACATAAACACTACCAAAATCACAAAAATATTTCTTCCTAACAATTAGTGGCTAAATTCCTGTCCTAAAAGTCACATAGGAAAACACGACAAATACAGAGCTGAAAGCTATGAACATATACATACAAATTAGACAATTATTTCTTTAACTGACCATGTCATCCAGTACAATGTGTACGGCTTCTGTTTGCGAAATGCACCCAAACAGCGTTACACAACACAGCAACATCAGAGGAATCGTCACTAATCACACGGCTGCCTTAAGTGTGCTTAACTCGCAAAGCATCTGTGCTGAAAGGAGGTGTTCTTAGCAGAAATGGGGCAGCCTGTGTCACTGCGAACAAGCAAGTAAAGCAGGAAAGAAAAACAAGGAAACCAATAAACACCATTCGGTTAACAGGAGAAGAGCGACGCCGTTTGCTGGGTCAGCGGTATCATCTGCCTTTAGCCTGCCACGCTGCTGAGCGCCCGGCCTGGACTTTGTTACAGCATAGAGAGCCTGCTGGAGAAGTATCGAGCCTCGGAGAGTCAGACATTCCTTAGAGACCACAGAGCTAAGACTCAAGTTGGCTAGAGCATAGTGGCAATAATCAAAGTACCGAGTGATAGAATCACGTCTGTCTCTTAAGTGTCTGTAAAGACAACACGCATTTACATCAAATATGAAATTATTACTACAAGTGTTGATACAAGTATTTTCTATAGCAAAGGGTCTGCTTAGATTATTATCAATGGCCCTTCCCCCCAATATTAACATAAAATACTATATACAGCAGAGGACTGATATCGCAATACTTAGCTAAATGTTCCCTCGTCCGGCTGTTACTTACTCTCATTCACAAACCAATAAACATCATAATCTCTCAGGCTGCATATAAGCCCTGGAAACATGTCAGCTGTAACCCCATTGTCACACGGGTCTTTGGGGTGCAGTGGGCAAAAAGCACACAGGGACCAGCGGTGACCACAATGCACCTGCCCCCACCAAAAACCAAACCAGTCACTGCCCCATCAAAAAAAAAGAAAAAGAAAAAAAGATCCACTCCGCCAGAAAGAAACAGGAAGACTGCAGTGCTGTGCAGTAGCTATGAATAATTCTGCCCCAACGTGGACCGACTGGGGCGACGCCACGGCAGAGGAGCTACATTAAAGCCATTCTTATTAGAAATCACAAAACATTTAAATTCATGGGATTTCTTGTTTACGGCAACATTTTTTTAAATTCCATTTGCTTACACCATTTTTCAGAATGGGCGGTAATTAGCTAGCTGCCATTCACTGCAGATTCCACCTTCTAGAACATACCAGTGAATATTGAAACTGGGCAAACCAGCCTCATGTTCATTTGCATACAGCTGTATAAGTAACACTAAAGCCTATATTCCCTCCTGGTCAACCACCACCACAGACCACCTCCACCCCCCAAGCACCTCCACACCTTCAGTGGTCCAGGCCAATCTGCCTCCTGGTCCTTTTTTAAATGGCCTTTTTTTGTAATAAATAATGATCGTGAGCACAAAACCCATTGAGGCCCAGCCAGCTGTCTCTCGCGTGGGGGTTGTGGTTTTAAGAGGCACTCGAGCGGCACGTGTGGGGGTCAGCCCTGGGTGGAGCCACACCACACCCAACTTCCTTACCGCCCCACATCCCATACCTACCAACCCTGCATCCAGGAACCTCTCCCTCTACCTGGCTAGTCTTTCATTTTGCCCATGAACTCCCCCCTCCCTGCTGTAAGGGAAAAAGGGAAATTAAAAAAAAAAACTAGAGAAGTAGTGAAAGAAAGAGGAGGAGGAAGAGTGAGAGCGAGATGACGACTGAGGGGGAAGAGTGAAAGCGAGACGGTGACTGAGGGGGAAAAAAGAGAGGGAATGGAAGTTCAGGGGGAAGAGAGAGAGCGAGGGAATGGCGACTGATGGGGAAGAGTGAGAGAAAGGGGGATGGCGACGGGGAAGAGTGAGAGCAAGATGGCGACTAAGGAGGAAGAGTGAGAGGGAATGGCGACTAAGGAGGAAGAGTGAGAGGGAATGGCGACTAAGGAGGAAGAGTGAGAGAGGGATGGCAACTGAGGGGGAAGAGAGCGAGATGGCGACTGAGGGGGAAGAGAGAGAGAGAGGGATGCGACTGAGGGGGAGGAGTGAGTGAGAGAGGGATGGCGACTGAGGGGGAAGAGTGAGAGAGAGATGGCAACTGAAGGGGAAGAGTGAGTGAGAGAGGGATGGCAACTGAGGGGGAAGAGTGAGAGAGCGAGATGGCGACTGAGGGGGAAGAGTGAGAGAGCGAGATGGCGACTGAGGGGGAAGAGTGAGAGCGAGATGGCGACTGAGGGGGAAGAGTGAGAGAGCGAGATGGCGACTTAGGGGGAAGAGTGAGAGAGAGGGTTGGCAACTGAGGGGGAAGAGTGATAGAGCGAAATGTGACAGGGGGAAGAGTGAATGAGAGAGGGGTGGCGACAGGGGGAAGAGTGAGTGAGAGAGGGATGGTGACTAAGGGGAAAGAGTGAGAGAGAGATGGCGACTGAGGGGAAGAGTGAGAGAGATGGCGACTGAAGGGGAAGAGTGAGAGAGCGAGACGGCGACTGAGGGGGGAGAGAGAGAGAGCGAGATGGCAACTGAGGGGGGAGAGAGAGAGCGAGATGGCAACTGAGGGGGGAGAGAGAGAGAGGGAATGGCGTCAGGGGGAAGAGTGAGAGAGGGAATGGCATCAGGGGGAAGAGTGAGAGAGGGAATGGCATCAGGGGGAAGAGTGAGAGAGAGGGATGGCAACTGAGGGGGAAAAGAGAGGGAAAGGCGACTAAGGAGGAAGAGTGAGAGAGGGATGGCGACTGAGGAGGAAGAGTGAGAGCGAGATGGCGACTGAGGGGGAAGAGAGAGAGAGAGAGGGAATGGCGTCAGGGGGAGGGGGTGCTTCCATGATTTTGTATGGCTTGATACAAAGAGGCTGAGTATGGACTCCTTCTATCTCTCTCTTGGCCTTCTGGTACAGGAGAGGAGAGGAGAGGAGAGGAGAGGGGAGGGGAGGGGAAATGAGAAGGAAAATGAATGGGAAAAGGAGAGAGTCTATGAAGACAGCCGGGATCATACCCCTCTGCTACGAAGAGTGATGTGCAAACACTTATTTTCAAACTATCCATGCACTGACCTTAAATGTGTGCATTGCAGTACTCTTATTGAAGAAGCATTATTTGATATGCAAATAAACACGGACAAAGACTCACGAATAGTTTACATCAGGCCAAATTATACGTCCATCCATCTGTAATGCATTTACTAAAAATACCAGAGTGCTCCCTCTAATGTTTGATTAAAAGTATTTATACCAGCATGAAGTCTGTGGAGATGGCAATGTCACACCAAGGTTACAAACATCTCAACGCACCAGGCTGTCGTCAGGCAACACCAACCTTCCTTCTTCAGGAACTATACAGTACACGAGAGGTACGTGAATATCGTCAGGTCATTTCGCCTTACCAGCTGTGTGTAGGCCTGTGCGTATAACCACTGCTCTGAACGAGCAAAAATGATCCAGCTCAATAAACAAAATCACCTTTGTGGATGTCTAATGGACACGAGTGTGTGGTTTTCTGAAAATACTAACCATTGAATAAAAAACCAAACTTACACTTGTGAAGCCGTACGAAATTCATTAACGCATCATTTTCAAACCACAACCCCAAATTCACAAAATGAAGAATAGAGCATTTCAGTAATGAAATGTAATGAATTATCTTTCAATAGGAAATAAAACAATAATAATCCCCTAAGAATAATAATCATAATAAATTTTCATTAATTTTCAATTCTGTTCCATCCAATCCAATTCTATTCATTTTTAATACATATTTTAAAAATATAATAATAAATCTATGCATATATACACATATATACATATATACACACACACACACACACATACATATTATATATATATACACACACACACACACCACACACACACATATATATCTGTCAGAATAGTAAAACACACAGAGAGTCAGTTAAAATTTTTAACCAAAATGCTGGTTTAAATCCACCAGATCCTGTCATGCCCGTTATTGTAATGATGGGAACAATCAGTACAGAGCCCCAAGCGCGAGCCCCCTCCCCACACACACACACTCTTCTCTTAAACTGTATGACAAATCCTCTTCCGCCATTGTTGCCACGGCAGCATGGACACAGATCGCTCTTGGCTCAGCTGTGCGTCTCGGACTCCCGTGGCTAGGAGATCCCAGGGCCGGACTAGTGTCTGCTTGCCAGAAGGAGCCATCTTGCCCGCTTCGGGCTGTGGGTGGTGGTGGTGGGGGGGA
>JAAGVU020000129.1:148979-180801 GCA_011763525.2 Mormyrus iriodes
TTTACACACACACACACACATTATATATATATATATATATATATATATATATATATATATATATACACACACACACACACATATAGACACACACCGTAAACACTTTAATCACATGACACTAACTGTGTCAAGCAAACATGGCGACAATGCAAAAAAAATAAAAAATTAAAACAAGAATAATGATTTGGTTGAGGGTATTTCTGTATGTCGAATATGAATCCACAGGCCATTCGGTCTGTACCACACACAGTGTTTCTAGAGGAAGCATGTATGGGAACAGGAAACATGCTAAGGTTTTGCTCATTCTACATAAGACTTGAAATTTTTTCAACCATGGAAATAGATAAAAAGAAAACAGCATTTTTGCAAAGAAATGCGCGCATGCATGGGCGCATATGTGCACAATCCAAGCTGCTTCGAGGAAATGATCAGCTGTGACCCCTGGTTGCCCATTCTGGTCAGCAAGAGTAGCAACCTGAGCTGCTCATTCACAAGGGCTGAATAGAGCTGGGGGAGGGGTGTGTGTATATATGTGTGTGTGTGTGTGTGTGTGTGTGTGTGTGTGTGTGTGTGTGTGTGTGTGTGTGTGTATGCGTGCGTGCGCACATGTGTGTGTGTGTGTGTGTGTGTGTGTGTGTGTGTGTGTGTGTGTGTAGGATCTCACAGAAGAGAATAGCATTGATGATAAAAAATACCATTTGCGTAATCCAAGAAAGGGAGGGGAGAATGTATACTCTGGGTGGATCTCCACTCTGTGTAGCATGTCATGAAAGGTACAGCAACATGTGTTTGTAAAAGCAGCTTATTCCTACCAGGACTCAATCATTGTTTGTCTGGTTGTGATTTACCTGATGAATCACTTTCTAAAGCACTCTCTCTTCCAATGCAAACATGATAACATTTAAACGTAATACAGAACAAATTGTAGAGGATCTGTTTTCGCCAAATGATCTCTTTAACTGCAAAAAAAGTAAGCGGAGTTTAGAAGTGGGTACGCATATCTGTGTGCAGGAGCGCATGTGTGCATCGCCTCCAGGAGAAAATGGCCTGGACGAGCCAGGAAGCAGCTAAGGCATTTCAGAGATATCTACCCCATACATTCCATCTAGCTTGGTCGAATCTCGCAAACAAACATCAAGGGCCACGAGGTACTCCCCTACCGTCCCAGCCCCTGAGCCCAAAGCAGAGACACCGAAACTCCAGAAAGCAGCATAAGCACCACCACTAAACATCTCCTTTCTGCTGCAAACACTGGACTGTGTGCTCAGGGCCAGGCATGACTAATCAATCTACCCCCATGCACAGGAGGGCATCTAGTGTTATCCACAACCACATAGACATTAAATCGGGGAACTACTCTCCCCTGTTCAATACAGTCATGGATTCCTTCTAGAAAGGCATAGACCTATTATTTGGTACTCACGGGAAGAGGAGCCTGAGAACCAAAATAAAACAGAAAAACATAAATCCATAACATATAATCTAACCTTAATTACCAAAGATACACATGCTATCTTTTGGCATGATGAAACCACACCCAACCCAATTACTTTTGTAATTAAATGCATCTTACACCCATGTACCAATATTAACTTCCATTCATTTTTAAGTCCTTAACATGGCAAGCAATTAACAGGAATTGACCATAATGAATGAAAGCATAGTACAAGGTTATATGTAACCCTGTGACACTTCAGTTATCTTTATCTTGCTTGCAATCTAATAGGTAATACATGTATGCAATTCTGCATTACAGTAAATACCAAAAATCAAATTATAAAAATCCCCTTTTAATAGCATCATGGTTAAATAAAAAAAAAAAAAAAACAGACCATTAATCATTTACAAAATGCTGATTTCAAAGATCATATTGATTATGGTTATGAAGCAATGCTCAACAATTAATGAGAAATTGTTTACTAAATATCATGTGCTTTTCTTTTCATTCTTAGAATGAAAATCACTCGTTGCTGACTGTGGCTTCAAATGCCACATATCTCTCAAGCAAGGCTGTCTCATACTAGCAGGAACAGAAGGCTCAGGGTCCAGCTGTACAGCACCACCACGACAGCACAACAGAAGGATATTATAAGCCAGAAACAGGAGAAAACAACTGCATTCTATGGGTAGATCCAAGTAGAAAATATAAAAGAACCAAGTATTGTTAGACAATCCTTTTGAAATAAAGGTATTTTTTATTTTACACTTGAAAATAAGACCAAACAGAAGGTACATTTTAAATGAAACTAAGCTTAAGTTTTCAAACACACAGAACAAAAAAAAAATCCGGAAAAGCTTAAAATGTTCATTTTAAACAAAAAAAAAATCGAACAAGAAACATGTGTCATGGCACTGTGATCTATTCTACTGGTACTAAGCAGGGAATGCAAGTCAAAGCTAAGCACGTGCCCAGTATTAGATCAGATTAATCTTATTCCATCATTACTGGAAGATTAATTAACAAGCCAAAAGAGACCTGACAAGTCAAACTAATTTAATAATAGTAATCACCAAAAATGATAGGCAGAGATTACAAAGAAAGAAATATATTTTATGGAGACTGAATTCTGTTTAGTATAACTTTTTTAGGGTATGCATTTTCTTGAGCTTTGTAAAGTCATTTGATTGTTGGTACGTGATAACTGATTAACTGATCGGTTAAATTGGTTAAAATAGTTCTTTTGTCTAGCAGTCTGCCTGCCTGAAAAAAATGGATACATTGTGGTACACCGTAATATACTTAAAGCAAGAGCAATCGGTTTTACATTACAGTTCTCAGGACGGTACAAGACCACCAGTGTTTTTAATGGTCAAAATATTTACCTGTGATACTTGTTATTCAATGGAGGTGACAGGAAAATATGCTATGCTACTTTTAAAACGGAGTTTAGACCATCTTTCCCTATTCGAAATACCTCTCTGACAGAACAACACTACTGATATTAGCAAAGATATGTTTTTTTTGTTACCGTTTTTCAAATTTAAATTTGCCGTGATGTCTTTTCCTGAGGGATCCCAACCGACTCCTGAATCGCACCGGTGGTAAAACAGCATTAACTGTTTCTCTAGCGTGTATCCAGGACCATTTCAACCGCCTTAGCTTGTCTGCATGTTTGACAGAATATCATCCGCACCAAAACAGCTGCAGTTACATATTGTTTCGCCAATGCACATTAAAACAAGTGAAACCGTTTCTGAATAAAATTGAGACGTCAAGATTTATTTCCAAACCACAATACTAACTTTAAAATATGCTGATCTCCAATAAAGTGTTCATAAATATCTATTTTCCTATTTGTATATCACGATGATCTAACAACAGATATGTATTTAAAAACCTGCACATCGCAGATGAGAAACACACGTTGTTCAAACATGAGGAGGTCGTTCTGTAAATAAGAATCTGTACAAATAAAATCGCTGGAAAACCAAATACGCTAAGAGAAACATACCAATGCGCACCAATGGGTATAACATTCATCTTGGCACCTTGGATAGGCAGACTTATTTTCGTAGTACCAGCAAACTTCACAACTTTACCATTTAATCAGAAACTGCTTGATTTTTTTTCCTACTACCTACTCAAAAATGCAAATCATAAACATGGACCTCTACACACAACACTGCATGCAAGTGATCAGATTTTGAAACTGGAAAACAGAAATGAACACTCTCCATGTTTCAGAGCGTTTAAGACATGTAAATTATGCAACTCCTAAACTCATCTACGATATTACACATTAACCACAGTTAACCGGACAGCAGAAATCACCAACGGAAAGCACCAACAACGTGTATTGTGTTCAAAACACTGAATGCTGCATGCTATTGTATGATGCACAAGCAATCGATCTATAAAGAAAACCCGACACGGTTTCCACGTTTTCATGCATTATACCGTAATTTCTGACCGGCGGGTTTATACAACATAAACAACACCCTTTCACAAGCTTGATCAGTCTCACTGCTCTTAAAGAGGCCGTATGCAGCACATTACAATTCATCATTTTCCTGTAACAAATGTATCGACTTTCATCTCCGGGTGAAATATCTAGCCCGCTCACTTTTTTTTTCTAGCCAACAACAGCTAAAGTCATCAACTGACGTGCGCCCTACCGTAGCCGAGCCACAACAACAAATGGAGCTTGTAGTTCGTTTTCTCCGTTAGCGGAGAGGGACTTACTTGGTGTACGAAGACATCCTGTGGAGAATCCAATGGACGTCCCCCGCGGCTGGTCATTGATATAAATCCAAACCCCATTCGCACATTGAACCACTTGCAGTGGCCTGCCCCATACAGGACCTGGGGCTGAGCCTCTTCTTCCTGCTCGGGCGACTTCCCGGGGTCATCTCCGCCACCTTTACCCACCCCTCCTGCAGACAAATTTTTTAAAACGTTTAGGAGAATACGCATCAATGAAAGTGCTGTGTGTTGGCGCTTATCTCGGTGTATGTTTGTATGAGGAAGACCACGCATTAAGACCGCCACGAGAAAATCTTTATCAATGGAAGCAACAATAACTTCTATAAGCGTTTACCATCATTCATAAGAGAAGCATCTTTAGTATAATAATTATATATTGTCGTTTTCTTCCATGAATGGAATTTGTATTGCAAAAAATGACAGTACTCGTGGAAGTAGCAGCGAAAGAGTAATTATTATTATTATTCATATTATTATTCAGTATACTGCGGCACACAGCAATAGCATTGCACAATTCACCCTTGCACATGCCTACGTCCAAGGTTCTTTTCAATGGAACACCCGCTGAAATAACTTTATATCTAACTCTCAGGACAGGTGTAGTCTACAGGCGAGCCTTCTCGTAGATCACAAAATACTAGCCTTTATATCAGACTACATCGGAGAAATGACTTAAACTGCAGCCCAAGATGTCTTTTCTTATGAGAATCACTGGGGGCGGTACGTAACATTTAGAAGGTCTACAACAATAGCTTAGCGCAGCCCCCTGTGCTATCAGGTTAGAAAGTAAGGCAAAGGGGTAATGAAAACATAAATAGAGAATATAGAATAACCTTCGGCCATGTTTTCCCGCCGACACTCTTTTCCGAAGTTCTGAGACAGAAACTTTTCCTTTGAAATAGGGTGATCTTCCGCATCAATCGAACATCCCGATTTCCAGCGATGACAAATTTAGCTCGCATGGTCTAGCGTGCTTTCCCCTTTTTGATTTTTTCCTGTCTCTCCCTCTCTCACCCGCTCCCTCTCCCACTCACTCACTCACTCACTCCCTCACTCACTCACTGTCTGTGGCCCCAGAACACACGTGACTTTGTCAATTACATGCTTTCTTGGTACTAATTTCACTTCGGATCTTGAAAAGGGGAGGGGAGAAGATACGTTTAGGGTTGAGGCAAAGGCAGCCAATAGTCGCTTTACAGATCCGTCACTCAAAACAATTTCAGACTAGCAAAATCTTGCTTTAACACGTAGTTCATTTTGAAACTACTTCGGCAACACCGGACAGCATCTATATGCTGGTGAACCTCGGCAGTTTTCTTATGGACCAAACAGAGGTCTTTTCATTATACCAGTGTCCTTAAAGGCTAGAACACTGTGTCCACACTGGTAAGCCTCGTTGAGTTAAATACCGCGTGGTCACTAAAATACAGGCTACGTTAATCTTTCTTTATTTTTAAGTATAAACAAAATATATGCATTTTTCGTAACGATATACAACATAACCATCCTCTTTCATTCAACAATCAATTTCATTTTATTTATTTTTATTTATCGGTTAACCGAAACATTGTATGAAAAGGTATGATCAGAGACATACGTTGTTACATCTGTGCCATTCAGTTGCTATTCAACAAAGACTCGGGTCCAAGCAGAAGAAGGCGTAAAAGAAAGGTATCTTTTTAAACTGCACATGATGTAGAACAATATCACGAAGCCGTGTTTACTAGAGAGCGAGGCTAATAACTCCCTAGGCGTTACAAATTATTTAAAACAATTATTCACATGATTTCTAGTAACAACAAGCTTTGTAACCAACCATACCAAAACACATGCTGCTATTTTTAGAATTAAAAGAGAAAGTACTGCATCACCACGTATTTTGAAAAAAAACTGCAATAAAAAAAAAAGAATTTGTTTAATCCTGACGCTACCTCTTTCCTCATAAAATGTCTGACTGAGTACTATGAATCCAAAACTTAAATTCTTGAAAATATTGTTTACCGCTCAAATTTGGGAACACTGAGAATACGTTAGCCTGTATTTAAGTCCTAGAAAAGAGGCTGATGCTGAAAGGTATGGTGTTATTAAAAAAAAAAAAAGAAAGAAAAACAAACTTCTCTGCTGGTAGACCACCATTATATTATCGAATCCCAACAGCTCTATGGCGCCCGTTTGTCTGGAGTTCTGTGGATGTCTTTTATATTTAAAGGTGCATGTTTACCCCCAGCCCCCACCCCACCCCTTAGCTTATGGTCAGTCCTCGCGCAACGTCTGTTTTAATAAAGGGGACATCGGGATGGACCTTTGGAACAAGAATCGTGTAAAAAAACTAAAACAATCCAACAAGTGCAGCAGAAGGTCTAAATCCTGAAATTCCTTTGCCGTCTCCAACCGTAACTTTGCTATAGGTTATTTCAACAAAGCCGAACTGGAGGTCAGGTCAGAAAATACAAGTTACATACCTAAAAGTTCAAAATACGGGCTAATGAATGAAGCACCGAACGACCAAAAGGGATCACTAACAATAAAATACCAACAGATACATCTCATCCTGAATGCAAATTATTAACTGGCTTTGCAACAGAAAATACCTTTTCCCTCTAAAATCAACATTTTGTCAATCCACAAATGATTAGCTGTTAATGAGTGTGATAGATCATTGTGCATTTTACTACGTAAATATAAGTGATTTTACAAGTAATGAACAGCTGAAATATCACTAACAACCGCGGGAAATAATACGGTGGTTTGTAAAAAATTCTATTCAGGCATTGGCGTTTAGAAATGTCTTTGATTGCGGTATGCCAGGAAACGAATGGCGAGATGGTGAATTGCTTTGACGAAGAAAAACACGTTGCAAGGATGAATTCACAATCCTCAACTCAAAAGCCCACCCTCCGGAATTCTCTTGTCGATCCCAGCCCCCTCCCGCTCACAAATTCTGTATCTGAAGATGTTGTAAAGAGCCTCCACAGAATTAAGTCCAGGGTCAGGGGACTACCCAGTAGTGTCAGATGTTATCGACTCATTCATTTCCTGTAAAGAGGCATTCCTCCCTCGTGAAAGATACGTAGAAAAACTCTCAGACTACCTATCTCCTATTTCCTGAGCCTCGTCGTGTATGTCGTTATGCAGTGTTTTAATAATCTGAAGTTTAATCAGCCAGCTGCAAGCCAGGGAAAACCATCTAATCCCAACATGTTCATCATTTTAATGATCAACTTCAACTGTGGAAACAAATAACATGTCCTGCCTCATTTTAAAGCGAAGCCCAATTTTTAATGATATGCTAGCCTATTAAAATAGCCTACATATAGCCTAAGATGCAATGTTTACACTATTGTAAGAATATGTTACGATAATGTGTGAAATGTGTCTGTATTGTTTTAAATACTGAGGTCTTGTGCGGCTGCAGACTAATCTACGTAAACGATGCAACTTGCAAAACACAACTTGCATCCGTTTTCAGTAAACGTTTTAAATCCCGCGTTTTCTTAAACCCACAATCCCACGCATGGTCTCCTGCCTCCACTTCCAGCGATGGTATCTGTAAAAGTGCACAAGCGCCAAAGCGAGCTGTCTTGAAACTAGATGCCTAGACCACCTTATTTCCGCCCCTAAAATCCATATTTAAACATCTTACAGTCCGAGAGTTTGACACTCTCCCTTTTAACCCTTCAGATACAAAACAAATCACCATGCATGCGGTTCGTAACTGCAAGTTTGTTTGACATGGAGAAGCAAACAAATAAAAAGTGGAAACAAATTATGCAAGACAGCAAGCAAAACAGCGCGCTTACCGTATTTTTTTTTTTAGTTATGTCGTAGGCACAAATGCATAGCATGCATGTATTAGTAGTTTGCCTAGAAGACGTCTAGTGTTAATTTCTAGTAGATTGTAAGCAGAAGCCGCTGGAAAGTAAATCTGAGAAGCCCATGTAATTCATTTAGCTTCAACGGGTTCAATGTGTTAGTGTTTCTTTTGAGTTCAGGGGTTCATCTGGTTGCCTTCAAGTATGTCTAAGCTTATTCTTCGCACGAGATTAGTAACACACAAGAAAACTATTATTTCTTAAATCTACGATATAGCTGGAATTAAGCGCTTCCGGAACTTCACCGGGATCTATAGTTACATGCTCTAATTCGTATTTTTATAATTGGAGGGTGCATGTTTTCGAAACCATGACAAAGCAACCTTTAAAACAAGAACATTGTTATAATTTCGCAAGAGTCTGTTCAAAAGTAAAATGACAACAATGTGTGCGGAAACAAGTTTCTAAAAACGAAGGCTAAATAAAACGCAATAATACGTATTGAACATCATCATTTGCGGCCAGGATGCACGAGACTATTGCGTGGTTTTCATTTTGAATATTTCTGTTAACTCAAACTATCTATACAGAAATACTGATCCGCTTCGCCACATTCTCTATGGTTAAGTTATGAATGAAGCATATTCCTGATATTTTGAATATGTAAGCTAGTGGGGGTCGGGTAGGTTTTCAATGTCATCGTCTTTTCTGGCGTTTTGGTTACAATTAACCTTTCAAAACGTTGTTAGTGGTTCATTCATCTGAAGCAATCATACATGTTGAAAAAAAACATCACATGCTTAGCAGTGCATCAATGCATTACTCATAACAGCGAAACAGATATTTACAACAGCACATGGTTCCTCGTTTGTGGAAACTCCTCAATAGATAGCAAGTTGCACTTTCGCGTTTCAGGATGTTCACACTCACAAAGTGCTTAATGTTAAGAGTTTGTGCTTGACATGAAAAAGTGAAATAGGGTCCACAGACGATGGACGCATGTGAAGATTAACTTGACTGGGGAACAATGTAAATTGGGCAGCTTTTGTGAGGCGTTACATACTGGCATGCGATGTGAATTTGCCACGCGTTATCTTCACTAATAGAGATGCACAAAGGGCATATGTGGTAAACGTGTAAGGCTAAACTTCAATCCAAAATGATCAGATCTACTGCTTATACCAAATCAGACAAAGCCGGATATCTCAATCGCCTAGACACAGAAGAGGACTGCTGGGTTCTTTAGTGGTATCATAGCCACCGTGTTGGATTTCAATGATATGTGTAAGGAGATACAGGAAGACACGCATTTTGGTGAGACTGCAAACCACGCATCCGTCTTTGTTTTCAACTCGGAGCTTGAATAATGACCATGCTCATAAACTGGGGAGCAGCTTTTTATTCTAATGGAGGTATTGGTTATCAGTGTAACAGACAGACGCAGAATAAGCACGTCTTTTCACTCGTATTACTAAATGGCAAAATAACCCGATAAAACACAGATCACAAAATGTAGCTTTTCATGCGTTGTTTTGGCATCGCTATATAATCTACGGATGATGGATTGGCCGACTGGCACTGCAAAGCCCGGAAAGTAGTCTAGACTCGAAATGTACATGACAATCACGCAACTGAACATACGCAGGAATCGCTGCGCTGTTTTACTCCAAAAACTAAACTGTATGTATGTATAAAGACATCCCGTAAACAACGCATTTTCTACTCCTTCTAGCTTATGACAAATACTACTGGGAAACAAGCTTTCAGATGAATTATTCTGCATATTTGGCACTTCAGGATTGATAGTAATTTAAAACAACTTTTATAGTTAAACAATTAGTACACCTGAAAGCCAGTGGGCTTTCTAACGCAGGCCTTCTGTCGGAAATGTCTTCATCACTAGTGACTTAGTAGCCAGCACCTGAAGCTAACAACACAGGCGAATTCTCTATATGTGCATCCATATTTATCATAAGCTCTTGATAATTTTAAGCACACGAAAATGCAAAAACGTCAGATTCAGCAACCAACATGCGTCGAGAGCCATAAAATACACATAAATCGAGTTGGCTTCATTTCCCACGTTGAACACAGCCTGCAAACCGTTCACACTAAATTTGGCAGTTAACTGCTACAGTATGACTGAGATGACTTTAGAATTTTTGCTTAGACTCAGGGCAACTAACCGTAAAACAATTACTTCGTAACTAGTAAATAGAGTTAATTAGGAAAACTAAGTCATCCGGAAAAAATAAAAAATAAACATGCGTATATGTACATGATAAATAAAACATTTAATTGACGATATTCTGCAAAATAATCAAATAGTAATTTAATTTATTTAATGTGTGTTACATTTTCAGTGATATCTGTAATGTTATTCTACATACATTTTATATGGTTAACACGTTTTCAATCGGTCGTTACTGTGCATTTTCATGATCACATTTAAATAATATTTTACACTGACGTATTTTTAGGTAAACCTGCATATGATTTTCTGAGGATTACACATATTTGAAAGGGTTTTTAAAGAATGATCCGTAACAAAAAAAATACGGTGACATCACTAAAGGAACCCCCTGTTTTGATCGATGACGTCACAAGGCGGCATGCAAAATGCTCCGGCTACGACGGAAATAATGTGCCGCAGGGACACTGGCCAAAATTGGGGCACAGGAGCAGCACAACAGTTGACCAACATGTCCGTGTTTAAAGTAAGTTACAGCCTGATTACACCTAATTCTACACCATTATTTTTTTAATGCGTATCAACTGTTACAAAGTTTGTCCGGTTTCCGTCCGAAATAACCGATCGCTCGCTCATGCTTTTGTTTGCTGAGTAGCAAGCCGGACCATGCTGAGGGAACCTCCGGCTATTGTTACCCCATAGGTAACAACGCTTTATAAGTTGAAAGAGCTGTTTAATTTTCTTACTTATATCAAAACACGGTGCTTTATAGGATCCGCTTTCTATTAATTTACGTTTTTTTTCTCGGGTCCTCGTAGTGAAAACAGTTGCTGTTTCCATCGTCTTAATAACCCCAAGCAAACACTGCAGACTCCACGAAAGTGCAGTATTTTTCCTAGGGCGCTGTGAAATATGAGATCAATGCTATTGATTTTTCTAACTGACTATATGATCAGCCAAATTTGCAGAATGGCATTATCAGCTTTTCATTTTAAAGGAGCGAAGGCTGCTGTACTGACCTGAGCATGTCGGGGCAGCCTTCCCTTCGCTCATGCTCTTCTGAGCAACCTGTAAACGACAACAAGAATGCTGAGGAAAAACGGACCACCTCTGAAACCACATAAAATATCTTAGAATGATGCTTCGTGGACCCTGAGAAGTCTTTAGAAAACAGAACACCGCGTAGACAGTCCCCAGCAAAGCACAAAGGATTTTCTCCGATTATTATTATTATATATTATCATCATTATTTATTATTATATATTATTATTATTATGCCATTGCTATTGCTGCATTTTCCGAGTCGGTTTCAAGTAGACGACTTCACGGATTTTTTTCACTATGAAAGGTAGTCTTTCCATTAATTAATATTTAATTGTGCTGTAACTTGAACTCTGTGTCCTGGCAACTTGCTAAATTCCCCTGGACATTGGTAGCAGTAGACAGACAAATAATATGTGCAATATTTAGGGAGTGATGTAGGATAATAGCTTTTATGTTAATACATAAAGATTTGTACAGATGCATTTCCATTGCAAGAACATAATTTGGTGAGAAAATTGGAAAATGGCATGTTTTTACTGCAGGTTAGACAAGGAAATCCCCAGTTAATACAATTACTTGTATTGTTTTGTACAGATCATTCACCAAGGATGGCATCTTAAACTGGTAATGCTATTACGCTTAACACAAACGAAATTTCATTCCAGAATTGTTTGATCACCTTAACAGTTCGTGCTTCTGGATCACCCAAGTCAGAGTTTCAAGCTGGACCAACAGCTCCAGAAGCTTGAATTGCATGAAGTCTATTTTAGGATTTTCATTCTTCTGTGGACCTGCTCCATTATGCAAATTGGTGGAATTAATTAGGCTTGAAGGGAGAAAAAAAACACAACACATAGGAGGCGCAATAGTCTGAAAAGAGAGTGTCCACTTGCTGCCTGGTCGGTGTGTGTAGCTGGGGAAAGTGACGTTTGTACTTCACATTTCCCAGTTACAGGTTAGAGTGAAAAGAATGTCACAGATAAAAGCCAAGAGACTGTATTATACTGCACTTTCCGAAGCTGTAAAAGAAGGGAAGTAACCTGACAACATAATTCCATATATTATAGCAAAGGAAGGTTAGAATAATTGTATTTTGCTTAAGTGCTCTAAATTTTAAAGCAATTATAATCAGTCTTGGTAGATTTAGTAGCTGATATTTATCAACATTATATGTTTGAATATTAATTAAATAATAGATATGCATTACAAATATCACTTGTGGTAAATTTATTAAATGGCCATATAGAATTAATGTGAGTGAGAGATGCATCCTAAATTTGGACAATTAAAAAAAAATCGTGCATGTGTTCAACCTTGTTCATTATGAAAATACTGAGTAGGCAGGGCAGTATGTAGTAGGTAAAACTGTTTCTTGGGAATTGTCATGTTATGCCAGAAACGTCACAGAGTTTTGCTATAAGGATTTCGGAGATTTTAAAGGGAAAGTGTTTAATGCAAGGTGATATCATAAAGTCCAGCACCACAGTGAGTATAATGTGTGAGTTATGGACTGTGCTACACTAACGAAGAATTTTTCAAAAATCAAATCCAACATACTGATTGAATTCCTAATAGACAGACCTCAGCCTTCACTCTGGTTCATGTTCACATTGACATACAAATATCAGTGTAGCTTCAGAAGTGAATGTAAAGATTTAATGATGTGCTGATATGTCATATGACATGTAAAATCATATGACACGTTAAATGCAAGGAGATTCCTAAAATCCTTCTCATATGTTTTATACTGTACCACTGAGGTGTCTATAGTCATTAGTGAGACTGTTGTCTTATCTACTTTGTTTGTAAAACATGATCCACAAATAAAATTATATAATTTAATACTTTGCTGATGAAATTATGCACATATCTTACAGTCAGTAAAATGTGGAATTTCTGGTATTTCTGTATTGCAATTCTTCTAGTCCTTTTTTCATCGCTTTCCAGTTCACTCGGTTTGTTTTGGACCATTTGACATCTAAGGTGTCTCATATAAGGGTTACTTTAATATAAACTCAGAGACAAATCACGTGTATATGCTTGATTGTGTCATGAGATGTTGGGCTGGAAACTACCATGTTGGTCTATGGTTCTCAACCTAGATTTGAGGTGACAGTGTATGAAGTAGCTCGCCTGCAGTTTTTTTTTGTCCTGGTTCACAACAAGTCATGCTTTGAATGGAAGTTTGTGCACATATACACACACGCACACACACACACAAAATCAATTGAACTGGAATTGGAAGTTTTTTCCAAACCAGGGTATTTTTAACTGTAATCATTATACAATAATTTTCATCTCTAATTATTATTCCTGATTTTGAGTATCTTCGAATATTCCCTAGACATTCACACAGCATGAAAGATTCTGAGAATTGTATATCTGTAATTCAGATGCACTTCATATACAATATTCTTCATGGTAAACGTGCAAGCCTTATTTTATAGTCACCTTTAATTTCACAGTATTTATAGATGCAAACACAAATACTGAATGCTATTCTGGTACACTATAATAGTATGGGCACTTAAAACTCATGTTCACATTGCAAGTTTAACTAGAGCAATTATCAGTGAACACACAGCATGAATGCATTTCAATTACACATGTGCGAAAACTCTAAAAGCTAAAGATATTGAGTTAATTTGACTCGGCTGTCTTAGTATATTATTAGTAACCCTATTTGTTACTTAACGTCATTGTGACTTTTTTATGTGTCTAAAAAACAACTTGTCATTTAGTCTTCATGGCTGGCCTGACAGTAAATCACACATCTCGTAAAACCTTATTTTAATGTATTTTTTTCCACCTTCTTCATCTTGGGATTCATTGTTTATTATTTCATGAACACTTATTTTTTTTTATTTTTGCATGTTTATTAATTTGTATTTCATTATTACTGGAGCCATTGCTACTATTTAATGAATCAGGATGGGAACCCAGGCAGATTACAATGAACTTGTTTTGGGTCATTTAAAGAGGTCACCCATTCTCTGTCTTAATGACTTGTAGTGGGCAGTAATGGCCAATCGGCTGACGCTCCCACCCCTAGCCCACCCTCCTAAGCCGGTGTGTTCTGACTTTGATTTGATTGTCATTCATATATATGCTGTCAGCTTTTAGCCACGGGCTGTGCATAATCTTCACGGCTATTTTTCTTTCTATTTTTTCCTTTTTTTTTTTTTTTTTTACTAAGTACAGCTTAGTATTAGGTGGTGTGAAGGGGTATGTGGTTAGGGTGGAAACGTGGCAGGTGGGGGTAGAGGTTGCATATTCTCATGAATGTTGAAGACATTCTTGAAAATAACATCAAGAAACCTAAACACAGTTTTTCCAAGAATGAAGGCAAACACACTAAGCCTTATTATTATTATGGTTATTATTATTATTATTATTATTATTGTTAAATTATTATTATGTTATTAAAACCTGGCAGTTGTTGAAACAAAGGAAGATCGTATAAATTGAGAGTAGAAAATAAGCATAACAAAGCATTAAAAATTGAAAAAAGAAGACAAAGGTTAAAAACACAAAAAGGAGGAGACGAAATAACTCACCACGTGGGATTCCATGGATTTACTATCAGTTTTTAATCGTCGGAAAGTCCGATTTGAGTAAACGGATAACCTCAAACTTAGCAAATGTACTATGAAAAAATTCGGGACATTTTAAGTAATCAATAAACTCGCTTGGATTCAGCACTATGGCCAGCGACAAGAGCACGTTTACGATTGCAGGGAGAACTTCTAGTTTACGGGAGCTTTTTTCATTATTATTTTTGCACTTTATAAAAGCCTTTAAATAACACTGGACTACAACGGTAAGGATAGAAATATTTAAGAGCACTTCGTTTTAGGAAACAGCTTGAAACTGATGCAGGATCGTAAATTTGCAATTCTGACACGAACGTGGAAAATAGTTCTAGACGTTAAGAATCCTAACATCTTTATATTTAAGACTTATTTGGTTCAGATTTCCCGTTCAGTAGCAAAAGTATTTGCTATTCTGGAAGGTCCCCTTCAATGAGTATACATTAACAATGGGCTATACATAATAGAACCATGCTGAAACATTAATACCTGCCTTGTGATGTCATGCCTTATATATAACACGAGAATAGTGTATAGATTTTTTCAGCGGTGTATTGCCATAACCTTCTCCTACACGGTTATGTAACATGACCCATACGAATGTATCTAAATATGAAATGTGTAGTAGTCCGTGAAGAAACACGTCTACTTCGCCAAATACGGAAAATAACCAAACTTTGGGAGTCGTAACACTTAAGAGAACGTAAAATAATAGCTATTCACCCAAACTTATAAATAATAGCATTTTCTTTTTATGTTTGAAAATATTTACATTGTAATCCCTTAGTTTGTCAAACTGTTCAATGCGAACTGTTTTCATATATTATTGTCTTGTTACATTGTTTCGTGCAGAATACGGTATATTTTATTATCTGGTGACTTGATACGGTTCATGCGCCGCATATAGGCCTACCTGTTGCGTTTGTATAATAATATTCTGATGCTGTCTAAGGCTAAGATTCCTCGAAGTCCATCTTTGTGGTTCCCGTGGAATAACTCACGATTCTCTGAAAAAACAATTAAAACCTCACTATATGTCTCCGATTCTTGGGATGGGCCTGATGTAGGTTGTTTAATGATATTCGGCATCACTGATCTCCGGGCTATCACTTCTGCAACCTCATATAATAAGTCCTTATCAACCACGTTCCCCTCTAGTTAGATGTGCGATTAACAATGCTGGTACGTACTAATCAACAGACTCTGGTTACACGTCTCTTTCGGAATTTACGCAGTTCCTGACATCTGCTGCGCGTTTTTTTTTTATGTAGGATGCCCCTCCAACCTGATAAGGAGGCTCAAGTTGCAGCAATCAGCGAAATGTTAAGAGCGAATCCTCGCGCCCGCTATACTGCACGCACGACGCCCTCTCACGCGCGTTCCCGGCCACGCGCTTTAAAGTACCTATGGAGCGGCTCGTGGTCCGGTAAGAGTTAAAATTTCAGCGGCTTCAAATGAGTTTCAGGGAAGGAGTTAAATCCCCAGTATCATAATACAAATACACCCTTAGACGAGAAGACGTTTTGTGGTGTGTCTTTAATAAATAATACGTTTTAAAATTACGCTACTGGATGCCTGCCAATGAGTGGCGTTAACTGCATTCAAAACCATCGCATATGAACCCGGAAGAACAAGAGGCACATTACATCTTCATCATGGCAATATAGTGAAACTCAGACCCATGATGGCTGGGTGCTGAGCACATAATGTAACTCCCATTTTTAAAGCGTGTTACTTTGTAACGTGGGGTTGATGTGCCGCATTCATTGGATGAGATGATAAGAAAATGCGTATGCAGTAGCTTACCGATGTTTCGCCATCGCGGAGCGACTAGTTATATCTGAGAGTCGGGTGCTTTCACTTCCTGAGTTGAGGAACCTGATGCAGCAGCGGCGCGGCCGGCGGCGGGGCTCCCGGTGCTTCTGTGCCGTCGTCCGCCGCGCGGCCGCTCGCCATAGCGCTTCTGCCCGCGGCCTCGGCGCACGCTCACCTGCTCCACGCGCTGCCGCGCCAGCGATTGGACGCGGTCACGAGCAGCGCCAAATTGGATCCTTATTCTCACCACCGCTTCGCCCCGAGCCATAATTTTGAGTACAAACTCTTGCACACGTCAAATAATTACGTAACTAAAATGTATAATGTTGCTGTCTAAGGAGCTAAAGTGACAGTAGTCGGCATTTGAATTGAGGATGTTTTGTGGATATGCAGTTATTTATTAGTGAATGAAAAATCTGCGCCGCCTTTTTCAATAGTTATAACATGCAACATCACTTAAACATGATATCTTTGTAGAATATTTTTTAAACGTCATTTACGTCTCACCAGTAACATCAGTATAGTATTTGCTAAATCGATGCAAGGCGATCGATGTAAAAATTCTATGAATTTTCAATATCTGTAATAAACACAAACTTTTAGTTGTTGCCCAACTATTTAAAATCGTATTCTCGACTAGGTAAACCATTTACTAGATAATGTCCCGACTTAAAACGCTGTGCTTGTAGAAAAGAGGGGAAATAGATTTTTGCCACCTAGTGGCGGTAGTGTGCAACAGCCATGCTTTGGGTTTTTACTGTACTGTCGGATTCTTCAAATGACTGTTGTTGGAAATAAACAGAACAGCAGTCAAAGATTTAATTTTCTTTACATTGCCATTCTGAACGGTCAGTTTTAGTTTGAACTTTCTGCTTTGTTTGTTTTATTTAATGAAGAAGTTTACAACGACTTTTGACTAGAGCAAATTTTCACAGTTCAATCACGAGTATAGTACCGTTGTTTTTTCGTTCACGATTTAACTAAATTGCTAATTTACTTTAGTTTGGTCTCAAAATTTAATCGTATTAAGTGTCAGCGAAAACGTAATGCCGTCATTAGTTTGTTTTTGAAAAGTAAGTTTCAGTCAATAATCATCTAGTTTTTTTTTAGCACTAGTGTAAAAAATATATTTAAAAGTAGTACTTTTTTCATTTGCTATATTCATTCTGCTAGACTTCTAGAATGATTCAATTAACGTAGAATTTGAACTGGAATATATTGTGAAATAAACTAATCATAATCGGAAACTGTAAATTGTGTTATCCGAATATTTATGGAACAATTAGCAGTAAAAATAGTCACCGGAATCCTCGGGCTCAGAGCTAGTCCGAAGGGTGACTTTAGGTTTTAATGTACGTATATAATCTCGCCGTAGTATTATTCACAGGGCTATGACACGTTTATATAAAATGGCGTTCTGATTAGCATACTGTAATTTCAAAGACCTGCTTCATTTGTATTTAAATATTAGTTTGACCGTGTAAACTACATGTTTGTTTGTACGTAGTAATCACGTGTTAGTATAAGTAAACGAGTGAAACAAACACATACCTGCTGGTTCATTGCTCTGCTTAACTGAAGGAAACAGAAAGATAGAATCTGAAAGGTCACATTTACTGGGTCCAAGTCTCTTTGCTCATCTGTATAAGAATATCAAGCTAAAAGTTATTATATATAGTCTGTATTTTTATTAATTTATTTTAAAATTGTGGACTACATAACTGAATAAAAATTGCTATACAGTGTTGAAATTGTCTTCAGATTATGTAAATTACGTTTTGACCACTTTCATTAGCTCAGAACCTTTATTTTATTCTGCAAGTATGTGAATGTACATAGGAAATGTTGTTGCGCTGGATTCTCATCGGTGATTGCAACTGGATAAATGATAACAAAATTAGGTTGGAGATGAATGGGAGTTGTATATAGTTCTTGACCAGGCTGACAGATTAAACAGAAAATATACAAATCAAGGATTTATGTTAAATGTGAATATTTTCATTATTACACATATTATCCAAATTCAAAATACGAAGAATAGATGTGGACAAGAACACCAAGGTAGGTCTGCATAAATGTCAAATAATATTTGATATCCATATGTATGAGAAATGAAAACAGCACAAGCTGTATTTTTAGATCTTATTTTTCTTTTTGCCAAGGACCGACAACTTTATTTTAAAGAGTTTTATTATAAGGAAATTTGTAGCATTTCTGGGATTCACTTTTTTCATCTTCATTCTTTGGAAAGAAATCAAAGTGAAACATTTTAGTATTGTAATATAATAATCAAAGATTCTTGCGTGTTATTGAGGTGGTCAACATGCCTGAAACATCAGTTCCTTGAAAAAAAGTGTTGAATGTGCATGCAAATTGCCTTTAAACTTGAAATTTCAGAATATTAAAATTTTGGATTTTATGACGTCTTTCTATGCCTTTAGTCTGACACTTTCAAAATTTCTTTATTCTGTTATCTAAACAATGTTTTATGGGAAATCTCAAATTAAATCTGACACATTCATTGGCAAGAAAACCATACCATTACACAAAGAATATCAGGTAGATTGTACTCTGACAGTTGGGGGCATTTAAGATATATATCCTCCCCCCTCCCCAGATTTAAATGAAATGTTCCCTCAAACAATCCAGAATGTAATAAAAAATCTGACTGGACACTGATCGCATGCTTACCTGCTAACATGCACATTCGATCTTAGGAAGCTGTACCACGCTGGAGAGAGTGGCAGTAGCGTGCATAGTTCATCCAGGATGCACCATGTGAAGTTCACTTCCTGCACAAGACCCCAGCAAATTGAGGACAGGAAACGATATCAAGAACCACCCCATTCAAGACAGATGCAAGGTTAGTGGGGAAAGATCACCACAAGATGTGAATTTCAGCTGGTATTTTAGATGGATGCATTTCCCCGGAAAGTCCCGTTAATCACTATTTAAAATGTATGTTAATATATTAATATGGACTATTTGTTGGGGTTCCCAGGCCTGAAATGGGCAGTGAAAGCGAAGACAAATGAACAAATGAATTTTTTTAATTATGTGCAAAAATACATTTTTGGATGGCGTATATGCAATAAAAAAAAACATTTTCATGCCATATATTCATTTTTAAATAAAATGGGCATAAATGTAATAATTGCCCACTCTGACCAGGATTAGTGGTTAGAAAATGGATGGATGGATGGAGAGATTGAGGGAGAGATGGATGTGATAATCTGCATTGTGTATCCTAGGTGCCTACATATTTCTGTACAATTATTTAACTAGTTATTGTATATTGTATATTGACATAATGTGAATGTCAATAAAATGGAAAATAAAGAATCAATCGGTGTGTTTCCTAGTATTTTCTCGTATATTTTATATCCTTCTGAACTCTAGCAATGTCCGAAAAGGGTTAGACTCTTTCAGCAAGACCCTCATGTGCAAGTCCCACAATGCTGTAGCAGCTTGCATGGACCACTGCAATCCCAGCTTCCGCATTGTGCCATTTCCTCGTTTCACACACATTAAAGTATCACATTATGACAACATTGAACTTGGGAAACTTGTGAATTGTAACTTGTAAAAGAACAGTTATATAATGTGTAGATTTGATTTAAATAGCCCTCTGCTGTTCTCCTTGAACACCAGGTAATTGTTAAGGTTATATAGCTGCATAGTTCCAAATGTGACATTCTAAAAAATGAATGAAAAATCTAATAAAAATGTAAAAAATTTTTATAACACATTTGTGAGTTTTATGGAACCCATTGGAACTTTAAGAGGGTCACAGAAAAGGGGTGCAGGTTTTCACACAAAATGTAACCATAATTTAAATATAGAATCATATACTTTTTGACATAAAAGTGACGTTTTAATAACCCTTTTCATATAATTTAGAACCAAGTAGTCATTGCTGGACTTCCAAGTGAAAAATGAGAACATATTCGATTGAGAAATTAATTGCATATACTAATAATGATTAATTAATGATTAATAGTTCATAGGAGCGCAATAAAACTCATCCATTTATGTTAATCGCGTCAGTATTAATTCATTATGAGGCACAAAAACAAGGGCACATATTTTACTTTGTTAGTACAAACGTACCATTTTACATTTTCTCAAGATCAATTGCTTGTAACCTATATGTCAATCCATCTCTTAGTATCATTCATTCAAAGTAGAAAGCGGCACGAGGTTTGCCAATTGTCGAGGTTCAAACATATATAATAAACCTATATTAAAACCACATAATTACATAATAATTACATAAATTTCAAGCTCTTAAAGAAACAAAATGACGAAAAAGAAACTTCATTTTGGATACGTTTTCTAGTGCATAGATTGAAAGTGTGTGTATAGAGGTGTAATGTAGGCCTTATTTTAATTAAATGAAATGCAGGCGCCGCTCAAAATAGAATGGCCTGTGTTTACAATTTCAAAGAACTGCTATAATATAACATTTAATAATCATTATTATAAGCTAGGCTACTTATGGCAAGACCGTGCCATAAGTAGTCAGTATGAAAAGGGAAATGTTAATGCGTTCAATGCTGGATTTATTCGTCACGGAAAAAAAGTAATCGCATAAGGAACTTTACAGATTAATTGTTTTTTCTTACACTTAAACCAAACCGTAGTTTCAGTCTAACTTTTAACTTCGGCGTATTAACACCGAATCGTTGCTTTTATTTCCCGTCAATGTCAATGTGCTCAGAACCATTTGTTTTCTCAGTTTACAGTTTTGCAAGTACAAAATAAAATAAACTTGTTAATAATAATAATAATAATAATAATAATACATCGTTTTCGTGGTTCAGGTACGCAATCGCTGGTTCGATTAATTTTTTGTAAACATTTATTTCAAATTACATTTTAAGATTTCATCATTGGATGACAATTGAATGTGGGGTTTCATTGTCAGGCCCCCAAATGCGTTTAAAGTATATCATAAATCCTTATGTGTTTCCGACGTGATTTGTGCCAGAAATTATTTGGAGCGCGACAGAGACCTCGGGTGGCCATGCTCTGTTGTTGCCACTTCACGCGGCTGTGGAGAAGGGAAAACGGCGTGTGTTTTCGGGTCACGTGATAAAATTAAGTTTATAACGCTTGGTGTAATAATGTCCTTTTAAAACTGTTACCGTCATATCATATTATCATAACCAGGTAGAAAGTATATCATGGTAAAGAGTTATGACAGAGCGAACAAAAATCCAATGTCACGCTCAGCATCATAATATGTTACGTCACCTCACATTACACAAAACATTACTGTGATGACCCGTGTAATCTGATGATAAATGTTATTTCGTTTTTATGTTATTATTGCGATTATAAGTTTGTGCAATATTCGGAAACAGACAGTAATGTGTTTATAAAAAGACCAATTATACCGTCTAAGAGAAATATCTAAAAAACAGTACAAAAATGGACTGGATGCTCCCAGGCGGGAATAATTATCTATTATACACATGTCTGTAATGGTTAGTGCACACTCGTCACTTTTTCGAAATTTATATTAATGTATAGTTTCGGTAATTATGACTCCAACAGACTGATTGGGAAAAACCTACTTAAATCCATCATAGCAGTGCCCGTCGACGTTACCGTGCCTCTCTAGACAAGCGTCACCGCCGGCGCCCTGCATCATCGTGTCTTAGTCTACAGTAATACAATAGTCAAGGAATGATTTAAAATGCAGAACTGTTCATCAAACGGACAGGACTTAACTGTGGCAAAAAAAAGCATTTAAAAACATTTATTGAAGTTAAAACATTTAGCAAATGATTATTTGATTGTTACAAAGTTTTTAATTGCTAATATTTTTGAAGATTAATTTTCCCATTTTTTGTGGTCATTGAGATTGATACATTTTAAAAAGTGCATATTTTTTGAAAATGTGACAGAAAATGTAATTATTTTTATGCAGGAAATATTTTCTAGAAAAACAATGTTTGTTTTTTTTATCGTAAGATAATTACACTGGGCGTTCGGAACGCATGTTTACAGGTAAAATGTTTGTATAAATAAAGTAAGGTGAAGTTCTTTAGATATCTGAATGATCTGTTTATAGAACGATATGTAGTCTCATTCTTGAAAAGAATCACACAACATATATTTTCCTCAGCATGACGTTACAGGTGATATGCTGTCACTTTTACATGCTGTATGGCCTGCTTCATGAAGGTAATAAAAACTGTCAGAAACTGTGTCAGAAACTGCTAAGTGTGTGATGCTGTAAAGGAATCGTAACGTGACGTGTCACGTGTCCCTTCTGACACTGGGGCGTGCACGCTCTTCCACTGCAGAAACGCAACGTGCGCCAGACGGACTGCCTTTATAAGACTCCTGTGACTGATTAGCAGCCCTTCTTTGGCCGTCTGAACCAAGAGAAATAAGAGCATATCAATTCATTATTACCCACACAATATCATAAAGTTGACGCACACATAATTTTTACCAAGAGATTTTTTCTCTGTATCTGTATTAATACCTATATAATGTTGGTATCTGTATTAAAAGCTATTAAACTTCATTTCTGTGGACTGCTTGTGCTGGCTGTGTAGTGATTTTATCTAAAATTCATTATTTTAGCTAACATAACTTAGATATTCCAACGTCTCTATATTATATCTTAAAAGACATAACTTATGTAAACAAACATCAGAAAAAAATATGAATCAGTATTTAACTTTATTCAGTAGTAATTTTTATCATTTGGGGAGGGGGGTGGTTGATCTTTCAGTCGGGATAATAGTCACCTCACAGTTTCATTGCAGAGCTTTTATGACCCTCTCCTGATTGTGTTTATATTGCTGTGGCTCTGTTTATCCATGGATCTGGACCATTTGGCGGATTCAAGGATTTTGTCAAGAATTTAAGACAATCTGGCAAAAGGTTGAATCATTTTGAAGTGACCATTTTGTCATGGCTTCACAGAGATTGTGCTGCACAACCACACAGTAAGTTTTGTGATGCACACTGAAAATAGTGAAAATAGTTTCTGAAATGCATAAATAATATTTCCGTGATGAACCCTCACAGTTTTCCTTTTTACTTTTATCAGTGATGTCAAATATTTATTGTTCTGTTTGCTTGAGTCCAAGATGCAGCCCTTTAAAAGATATCCGACACACTACAGCTGTTTTGTTTTTGGCAGATTTGACAAATATTAACTGCAAATTCCATCCAGTCATTCATCTTCTGTAACTCTGCTTATGCTCTACAAGGTGATGGCAGGGAGCACCTGGGTTAGGACGCCAGCCAATGGAATGGCATGCACACACTAGCCTTCCCCCTGGGGTCACATTCCTCCCAACGATTCTCCCTCTATCTGAGGAAATTCTCCCTCGTCATTGTCTCTCCAGGATTTTCCCTGGGGACCTTGAACCCAGGACTGTATAGTCCTTTGTGGTAATGCTCCTTATTAAAAGCGCTATATAAATAAAATTGAATTTAACACACAGTGAGCAATATACAGATATACATGCCAACTGCAAGCCTTTGGACTATGGCAGGAAACCCATGAAATGTCTGCACACACAGGATTCAGGCTCTCAGCCCTGGAAGCATGAGGCAACAGTACAAGTGACCAAGCCTCTTCTCCATTAGCATGTCAGATTAAATAGCACGTACTTCTGTTTTATATCTCCAGAACATCCATGTGTGAAGTTATTTCACATTTAAAGCAATTCAATCAGTCAGAGTTGGTATGGGATGATGGGAGACTTTTTATCCTTTGGGTAAAATCAAGCACAGTCAATACATTTTTTTCCAGCAATTTACTTTACAATCATCAGTTTCGAGGCACTGAGTATTGCAGAATTCCCATAAACCATCCACGTTATTACAAAATACTCTTACTGGGATGGTTAGCAACGGAGTTTTAAAGTCCGGAAAATAATTAAATTATTTATTCCTGAGAAATAATTCAACTAGTCTCTTCACCTATATAAAACGCCCACACTTATATACATTTCAAGCAAAACATGTCATTTTAACATCAATTTGTTCGCATACACTAGCTTCTATACATTTTCTTTGTATAGGTAGATATCTAATTATTTACCGTTTCACATATTTTTAAATTAAAATCATTAATGGATTAAGTATGAAAGAAAAACAATACACATAAAAGGTGCGGACTCCGAAGAGTAAAAAGTTTCCAAGCAAATGCACGATCGAAAGTCATACTACTACGGAGAGCGTGTGTGATTTAAAAACATCAGTACCCAGAGTGCAATGCGCCTCGACGCCACGAAACCAGGAAGAAAGGGAAACAAACACTAGGAAATCAAAGAGAAGGAAACAATGCTGAATGAAACAGAGACGGACGACGGCTAGCCAGTTCGATGAAATACGCGACCGCGGACGCAGAGCTAGATGGATGAGGCCGAGATCGAAGGCGGCGCGATAGGGGAGGAATAAGCGTGCGGTGGCTAATTTAGCCGGCTTTCTGCGGCAGACATCGCGCCTATGATGGAGCGAGCGATGGAGCAGCTGAACGTGCAGCTGAGCCGGCTGACGCGCTCGCTCCGCCGCGCGCGGACCGTGGAGCTGCCGGAGGGTAATGGCACGCGGCGACACGCACGCGGCGCACCCGCGAGGCAGCATCTCCGGGGCGAATGCCGGCGCGAGCTTCGGCTTCCCAACTTGGGGCGAAGTTTGCAGGCAGACGCGGCTGCGGCTGCTAACTTACCACTTAACGCGCTGTCCAAGCCCTGCAAATGCGCTTATTATAAACATCTATATTCGTTATATGTTTACATTGGCCAGGGGGCTAAACGCAGATACACTGATACTAGTTGTGTGAGAATAATGCTGCACGTTTACCTTACGTTACTTTGTGGCTGTATGTGACTTACTACTTTTTTGCGATATTCTATCACCTAACTTGTCATTAGAAGTGCTTTGCGTAACTTAGTGCGAGTATAATAGCGGTGTGTTACCGTGCTACGTGATGCCTGACATTTTAAAAGGCTATATTCCTTTGGCAGTTTAGCAAAAGCAAAACAGTCCTCTTCAAAAGTAGGCTGCACTTGCTGCTATATATAGATTTTAAATCACGGTCATCGTTTTCGGCTGATGTTGTGGGATGGTTTTCAGTGCGTATCAGTGTCTATTTGCAATTTCTCAATAGACCAGGGCTGCTGATTATCGGCTCTTCCAGTAGTATCGCAGCGTTAGGGCCAGCTGTGCTAACACAGCTACTGAAGGAGCCGATTATCTGTATGTCAGGTGTGTTAAATCAATTAGGGCTGCTCCTAAGCTCTGCAGGGTGGTGGGCATGCAAGAGTAGAACTGAGCAGCCCTGTTATAGACTAATAAACTTTATTACTTGGTAGGGAAAGGGGGAATGAGCCAGATTAAAGAATTGCACTTTTATTCAATCAGATGGTTATTCCCTTAACTGAAAAGTAACCTTTGGTTTATTGATTTTCAGTATATATATACAACACTGTCTAAGGAGCATCGCTAAGTACTTGTGGCCTCTGGCTCATTAGCATAGCAGCTATGAACATATATTTATAGGCCTAAATGTTTCATGTGGTTCAAGTTCATAGTGAGGTTTGGCCTTTAGATGTCTTTGGCCTGAATTTCAATAGTACAGATACAAAGAATGACGTCTCTTTGGCTAAAACTGTTGGCTAAAATATAAAATCTTAGTCAGTTTTTCAGTACACACTGTACTGTCGTGAATACCACTAAGGTCCGCTGGGAGAGCGCACAGACTTGTTTGGTTTCCATTGTAACTGGGTCACATTCTTCAGTGATTGAGAAGAAGGTGTGAATGACGAGCCCAAATGTTCAAGATTGCCCAAGGGACACAGCTGCAGTGACATTGGGCCATTGACTCGTAATTTCTGACCAGAGGTCATGGAAACAGCTACCGGGGCTAAAGGGACATGCTGCTCTTGGATTGTTGGCGCTGCGTTCAGAAAGCTTTTTGTTTTGAACAATGCTTTTCAAAGCAGAATGGCAATGCGACGCGTTTAACCTGTACTTCTGCAATCACATACCTTCCTTTTCTGAAGGGGATGTTTCATGCTGAATGCAGTAACTCTCTCAGAAGACTGCGTTTGATTTTATTTGAACTCAATTTCCTGGCTAATATAATTACTGCTGGTTCATCTTTATGATTTAACCTCATTAATTTCCATCACAAATACAGGCTTGAAGCAGGCTTTTTTGTTGCTATTTCAACATTTCTCATATTTTAGCACAAATAAGTGTTTTATCTGATCAAAGCAGAGCACCTTTTGATAATATAATGTTGTTCCTCATATTTAATATAGTTGAAATCTGGATATCAAATATCTCTTATCCAGTAGTAATTATATGAAGCTTTGTTTTGTTTCTGTTTTTTATGTGGAACATGACCAAAATTTGTTCCCCTGGAAAGTTCTTGCTGATTTTTAACTTTGTAGACAAGCTGAGGATTTTGTAGTTGATGTAGTACAGGCTGGCAGTGTAAATATTATTATGAAGGCATGCACTGATTGACAGATGACGAACAGGGATGCTTGTGATGGGTGCTGAGATCAGGAAATGGTATCGAAAGTTTTTTTTCTGCAGTTAAGGTACTATATATGGTTACATTTTTTTTGAGCTTTCAATGTCTTGCAATTTAGGGGAAAATATGGAATAAAATCATTATACATATCTATGTGGCTCACCGGGAATGGAATGTATAAATCCTCTGTGTGTTTCTGTCATGTTCCTGTGCCGGATAATTCGCGGTTGGGTATTCGGGTGTACTCAGAGGTGCGTCCTCCTCCTGTCATGTTGCATAGGACATAGGAGAGATTCTTTTCACTATTTAAGAAATAGTTTTCACTTTCATCTGCTGTTTTGCAAATATCTGCAAACAAGTCACGTAATTTCTCCCAGACTAGTGTCCCACCCAGGGATGGTCCTGCCTTGTTTTCGGTGTGTTGTGGATGACTAATTCCTTTAATTAGGTTAATGGAAGCATTTGTGAATGCATAGTCTGTGATATTTGCTTGTGACATTTGGTAGAAATATGTGATATTGTCTAAAAATGGGATGGATGATAATTTCACAGTACTACTAATTATCTCTTAAATATACTTCCTATTCGCCAGGACACATGAGCAATTAAAAAGAAGTAAATGAAAGTTAGAGTATTATGAAAATACCTTAAATACAATTCATCCAATGATAATTTGTGTTAAGTGAAGTTTAAGCTTACAGCAAATTAGTATGAAATTTAATACAACTTCAGAATTAATATGTGAATCAGAATAATACTTATTTTTCTTAAGGGACCGTACTTAATCTTCCAGAACAAGAGAGGAATCCAAATCAGGTGGCGTAAACTCATCCTGAAACACAACAGTAATGCTAATCACAGCCAAATGTGTAAGGGTGATGATAATTACACAGATTTTAAGGAAATCTTTGTGACGGGTACTTGTCCAGCCCATAGCTGGTAATGATTGTGACTCTGCAGATGTCTTTGACATTGTAGTAGTCTCTTAAATAGAAAGCTAAAAATAGATTTAGAACAAGTTAAAAACTTGTATAGACTTTTCTCCATATCTATGCTTGATGACGTGAAGTCTCGCCCTTAGACATGTCTGACAGTAGATGTAGCTGAGGTGCTTTAGGGGTATTTTAGAGATATGGATCATAAACACATCGAAATGCGTCCTCATGATTGATAGCCGGCCTGTGTCTCGTCTCTGGCGGTGCGGATGCGGTCACGGGCTTGGTGAGCGGGGCTAGAAGGTGGGGGCTAAGCGCCACGATCAAGCTATGGAGACACGTTCCCGGGGGTGCTCCCTGGCCAAGATCGATGGCCCCCGCTGAGTATGGGGACATGGAGTGCCCCCCGCAGCAGCTGTAACAGGAGTAGACTTATCAGGACTTCTGTCGGCCGCAGACATTAAGTGGGCGATCCTCGTGGGTGACGGAAGTCTGCATGGATGCCAATTTCGAGTGGGCAGGAAGTGATTAAGCTGAGAGGGAATGGAATATTTTTAGAAATAATTTTCCTTACGCTGTCATGGGAACTTTATGTGAAGTTAATGGATTAAGTAGGGAGGTTTGAGTCCAGTCTTGTGTTTTCTGCAGTTGTAAATATGACCTTTCACTTGTCTCTTCACAGAGAGTTTAAAAGTACATCCCTGAGATACTTTACTGTGGGGAAAAAAAAACCTGTCAGGCAGCTGGGCGTCATTTACCTGACTGAGAAATCCGGTTTCTTCTCTCCGCAGACAATGAAACCGCCGTTTACACGCTTATGCCCATGGTAATGGCTGACCAGCACAGGTAAGTTGTGGATTATCAGTGCTGTAACACGGTAGTCATAGTTTCATTGCTTCACTTTATTTAGCTTTTTTATATTAAGTCATTCTAGAAGATCCACTTTCATCACTGGAAGGTAACATGCACTAATCACTGTGTCATCGACACGACGAGCTAATTCATCTTGCTGCTCTTTGATTTGATATTGTGTTCTGCCTTTGAACCTTTTTCCAATCGAGAATGTTTAGTGAGGCTGCGTGTTTTAGAAATTGTCACGTTGTAGCGTTATGGTCCTTCAACATCAGTTGCAATTGAAGAAATGAACCTTGGCATCTCGAGTGTTTCTCTGACTGTTTATTTTCTGACACATTTTCCAAAATTAGCAGTACACAGATTTTTCTTTTTTGCACAGATAACATAGAAATACTTTTGCTGCATTGCTAACGTGTTTGCCGAGTACAGCTCCCTACAGTGAACTTTGACAAAAACCAACATGATTCAGTTTGGCTGTCAAGGCAATAGCAGTTTACGGAAACCTGGGTCTTTTTGAGTTGACTGCAAGTGACCAGACCTACTTCTGGAGTACCTGCTGCCAGTTGTGTTTTAGATTACCCATAATTACCATCGTCTTTGGGATTCAGGAGAAACCATTTAATTAATACAAGCGTTTGTTTTTGTGGGGCAATTAATTAATGTTTCTGTGTACAGTTTGGTGTGGTTTTGACTGAATGGACACCTTTTAACATGTGATAATGACTGACCACTGTCAGTTATTTGTAATTCTCAAGGAACTCATAGATTTGGGCATGTCATTTGGATTGGGAGTGTTAAGGACCAAACTTGGGACTTGTTTGTTCTGTATATAATCATGTACCATAGCGGTAGTTAAACAAACCATAATTAATGCGAGTGTTGTATCGCCTTTTTTTGAATCACTTTCAGGTCAGTCTCAGAATTACTTATGAACTCAAAGTTTGATGTCAACTATGCCTTTGGCCGAGTGAAGAGGAGTCTGCTTCACATCGCTGCAAAGTAAGGAGTCTGTCTACCTTATGCATGGCAGAATGACGACAAAAGGCTTTTAATTCTAATTCATTGCCTTGTTCATTCCTGAGCACCAGGGTGACTTCTGCAATCCAAGGAATAACAGCGATAGGTACCTTGATGAACCATTCAGTATTCCATAGACAGGGACTGATGTAACTGGTACACATTTGCGGTATAAAGGTTAAAATGCACATTAAATAATTACGCATTTGTGCTGCTATGACGAAATTATTGTGCAGTTTAACCTTTATATTGCAAATGCGTACTCGTGTTACCAGTCATGTCACCTAAAATGATGGTTTAAAGTACAGTTTTTATAAACTAAAATGTTATCAGAAAACCAAAAAACTGCCATATGTATAATAGTGCTTTTACAATAGTAATTCAGTAAAATGTCACCAAAAAGGCTTACCTTTAGCATTTTGAAAGCCTGCTGTCAGTATGTCTGCTTACTTTCATGTCTGTCATTTAAGACCACAACCTCTAGTTGAACCAGTGCAACCAGAAGTCTTCAATTCTCTGCTGGGGCTGTATAGGGACCTTATTTACATAAATGACATAACACCGTATATCCAAAAGCACGTAGACATAACTACTAATTAGAGTAAGGGGCTAATTCAGCCACATGCATTCCTGACACAGGTGTTTCAGCACACAACCATGTGATCTCCTGCAATAGTTACTGGCAGCAGAATGGGCGGTCACCAAGAAGAGATTAGGAGCGTTCCACTTTGCACCATAAGATGCTATCTTTCCAACAAGTCAGAATACCCAAATGCTGGCCTGGTCAACTGCATGTGAAGTGATTGGCACACAAACTCACAGAAAAGGACCTGATCACCCAACATCAATACCCAACCAGCAGGTTTCTCCAATATTCCAACATATAATGGAAATTCTTCCCAGAAGAGTAGAGGCTATTATACCCGTAGTTTCTGTGCTGCCATTGTCCGTAGTGGCTTGGTGAACCCTAATGAGTCGGGCAGTTTGCAGAGATTTTCTGCAGCTTGGAAAGCATGCAGGTCATTCCTGGTCTGCCTGGGCTTTGCTGCAAAGATGGGTGTAGCTGGTGTTGGCAAGAATGCCGCTCCTTGATTGGCTGAATTGTCTTTTTGCAGAGAATGTCTCGCCAGAAGCGGCCAATAAATCAAAGGGTTTTTTTTTTAACCAGGGACAGACAAACCGTGGGAGGAGTTGCTAATGCAAAAGTCATTCTTTGGCTTCTGTTTTGTGAGGAGGATAAATGGTTATGGCTCAAATATCTTGTATCATTGAACGAAAACGGGCTAAAAAAACCCCCGGTTATTTGTCTACATATTAGGAGGCTACACCTGAGGCTTTTTAACATCATTTAACCTCATCTCAGCTGTACTGTTTTTCACCAAACTCTTTTTGGACCAGTGTTATTTCCATTAAAAACAGTCTCATCTATGCTGAGCATGTGCCTGAGTCCTGGTTCCTTCTGCTGTAAGCCGTCGTTCAGATCTCCATTTCCAGTAAAGTCTTCTACAGTCCCTTGCTGCCCAGACAGTACCATAAAACTTGTGGTGCCCATGCCGTTTGCCGTAAACTCTGATCTGTGAATTGTCGCCTATATCCGTGTCCTGCGAGTTGCGCATAATTCTCGCGGTTTCCCCTTGCCTTCTATGCCAGCTGTGGTTCGGTGGAGTGCCTAGTGTTGCTGCTGAAAAGGGGAGCCAATCCCAACTACCAGGATATCTCAGGGTGCACTCCCCTGCACCTGGCTGCCAGGAACGGGTATGGCGTCCCGCCGTCATGGTTCTGGCTGTGCGATTTCTGATTGGTTGAGTGATGATTGGAGGCGGATCAGCACCCCATCCCC
>JAAGVU020000129.1:182195-192560 GCA_011763525.2 Mormyrus iriodes
CCCTGTAATATAGTATAGTATAATATAATCTAATATACCCTGTAATATAGTATAGTATAATATAATCTAATATACCCTGTAATATAGTATAGTATAATATAATCTAATATACCCCGAATGTTAATATGCATCCACAGGTCATAATGTGGTCGTAATGTTTTGGCTCATCAGCATGTTTAAGGAGCTTTAGTATTCCAAAGCGCCAGGATTTACCAAAACTGATACAAAATGAGATTTTTAAAATTATATATTCCAATTTAATGAACAGTTCTTTTCATGCCTCTGTGCTAATAAAATATATGTTAATGAGGAGTGGATCAAATTTACTGACCACTCAGTGATGGCTATAGTTCCCAACTGGGAATCTGTGTAAAACCCACTGATTCAATTGCACAGCAAATGTTGAGCTTAACTTGATTAAACTCTACTACAGACCCTGAAGGCTATATGGCTTGCATATGTTGTTCCTTGTTGACCTAGAATTCTGGTTCTTCTGCAATAAAATAGTGTGCATTTGGCTTTTTACATGCAATATCCTATTTGCTGTTTGTTTCTGCACTGAAGGTTTCTCATACCTAAGGAAGCAGTGACACGCCTGCTATTAAAAAAGCAATAAGATACGTTTGGCTGTTTGCTAGCTTGTATGAACAGGCCAATATAACATATAGTACAATATAAATGTACGTGTAAACACGCAGAAAATAGGGTGTTTCTTTGTGCATATTGCATACACAAAACCTTAAAAAATAGTATTCAAATATGCAATTTTAGATATGACTATGGCATTTACAAAGAAAAAAATGATTTAAAAATAGACCCCATATTGTATATGGAACTGACCCGACACTCAAATTTCAGATGGTGTTTGTTGAATTTCTTCTGCAAACCAAATAATGGGGGCTCTGGTGCTCTGAAATTATTCAGTTTTGTCACAGGTTTCAGCTTTGTGTATAATAACCATTCATCACAGATTTTCTTCCTGTGAGAGGTGCCAATATCATTATGCATAAACAAATGCAAGCATATTTACATATTTAGTGCCGGGATCCACTGCGTCTGTGTGCTTTGCTGCCTCCATTTCATAGCCCAGAATTGACCAAATGTGGGACTTTTTTTTTTGTGCGTGTGACAAAAATTCAAAGTTACTGCGTGTCAGTGAACTAAGAGAATAATGTCTAAAAAACACCAACAACTCGATCTGCTTCGCATCGCCATCAAATTGCCATCAAATTACATTTTTATTAGTATGCTGTTAACGTCTGAATAATGTGTCTTTGTAAACTAGGACTGATAGAATATTTTATACGTAACACTAATTTCTTTTATGGCTTGGGCTCATGTTAGCTTGCTAGTTCTACTGAAAGCATGTCCTTCATTATATTTGAAATTGCCAACTGTTTTATAAAAGCAATGTGTCTCCGATGGGGTCGTGGAATATTGTTAGGAGTACGTAACAGCTTTCCTAGGCTGTGCGTGCTACACCAGGGCCTATTATACATTATTATATTTTAGCAAATATGGATTGTATTCACTATTGATGCTCTCTCTGTAACAGATATGATAATAATGAGCATTGCAGACTTGCATGATTTTCAGTCAAGTCCTCTGATACATTATAATCTTGTGTTAAAACCTCCACAGTTACTAGACAATTCCTAGGAGGTTTCTAGTTGACATCATTGAGATGAAGAAATAAATAGATTAATAGATGTGGTTACCGTGGAAACCGCTCACATGGTCTCGCTTTCCTTTTCCACTGTGTTGCTTTCGTCCCCCCCCCCCCCTTGCTTCCTCCACCTCCCCAGATCCACTGGCTGGCGGTCAACGGTCGGACAGAACTGCTCCACGACCTGGTTCAGCATGTATCCAACGTGGACGTGGAGGACGCCATGGGCCAGACTGCCCTGCATGTGGCCTGCCAGAACGGCCACAAGACGGTACGCGAGCTGCCAGCGTGAGGCGCCACCTTATGGGCCTGCGATGGCGGCCAAAGGAAAGGAGACGTTCGGCCTTTGGCAGGCACTGAACAGCATCATATTCTATTCATCATATTCTATCAAGCACCCGTCCGCTCTGTGCCACCACATTGCGTCCCATCTGCCGGGGTGTAGTTCAGTTGTCTGCTTAAGCAGTTCCTGCAGCCTCTCCATTCTGCCCACTCCCCTTTGAGGGCACAAGCATCTGATGAGGTTGTGGTGGTGTCAGGTCCTCCTCCATGCACAAGTCTAACCCCAAGAACCGCATTTGCCATACCTGGTAGAGGCCATCGAGCTGACCTGATTTGATAGGCTGCTTGAAAACAAACCCAAGACGTAGTTTTTTAACAAGGGAGGAAAATTATTCCAGCACAGGTAGGTCGACTAAAACTCCTTGATGCAGGGGAATGTGGCGTGCTGGACGGGCAGCTCCCGCTGGATGGTTTGAGCTCCTATCGCCTCCTCCGAGTGCCGATGTGGCAACGGGATCGAGGCAAAATGAGAGGTACAGGGGATAGAAAATGGGTGGGGGATCAACTCATCGTTCCTCTGCTCTGCGGAGAGACGCCTCCTGCTGTGGGCTCCCTGTGCGGAGCTGTGGGCTCCCTGTGCGGAGCCTTGCTGTGCAGTCGCGCTTCTCCACATGCTGACTCGTGTGATGTCCCTTCCCTCAGACAGTGCTTTGCCTGCTGGACAGCGGCGCAGACATCAACAGGCCAAACGTCTCTGGTGCCACACCCCTCTACTTTGCTTGCAGGTACCTTATAAGAATCACAGCGGCACTTCTCTGTAGCATTGTGGGAGTCAGAGATTCTATGTCATTTGTTGACTATGAAATGCTTGCGTACCTCCCCATGGACCTATATAGCGTGAATAGTGAACAGTACATACTGTGTGTGTGTGTGTGTATATATATAAATATAAATATATAATATATACGTTTACACATACACTCCCATGCACACACACACACATTATATGCACAGAAGTACTTGGACACCTGGCCTTTAAACAGTCAGGAACTTTTATGACATCCCATTCTAAATCCATAGGCATCAGTATGAAGTTGGTCCCCCCTTTGCAGTTATAACAGCTGCCACTCTTCTGGGAAGGCTTTCCACAAGATTTTGGAGTGTGTCTGTGGGAATTTTTGCCCATTCATCCAGAAGAGCATTTGTGAGGTCAGGCGCTGATGTTGGACGTGAAGGCCTGGCTCTCAATCTCCATTCTAGTTCATCTCAAGAGTGTTTGATGGGGTTGAGGTCAGGGCTCTGTGTGGGCCAGTCAAGTTCTTCAACACCAAACTCACCCAACCATGTCTTTATGGACCTTGTTTGTGCACTGGGCACAGTCATGCTGGAACAGAAATGGGCCCCAAACTGCTCCCACAATGTTGCAAGAATTGTCCAAAATGTCTTGACAATCATACCATAGGACCCACAATAACATATAAGTAGGACAACAAGGTGCTGAGTTTAAAGTGGCAGTGGGTAATAAATAGGTTACACTGCAAGATATCGGTGCATATTTAATATTCTTATGACTGTTGTTAAGCTATATTTAGCTGTATGCTTGGGACTGCTTTGCTCGGGAGAGACAGAATTTATGAAGATTAAATATATTTGACATGAATGGACATCATCCTGCAGCGACAGTGTTACTGGCATCTACATACTAAATAATCTCAGGTTCTTTCTAGTCCCTTTCTTTATCTTATTTGCGCTGTTAAAAAATTGGGCAAAAGCAAAACTCTTTGATGTTTAGACGGTAAAAAAGGAGAAACTGTGAGCGGCTGAACGCTCCGAAACACAAAAACGTTTTGCCGGCTTCCTGGCATTTGCTTGACATTTGAAAATAATAATGTGTACAAAATATATATATATATATATATTAGTTTGCTTCTGAATCTGTCGTCTTCCCTTCCTTGCCTTATGTAGAATTCTGCTAAGCCAAATTAAACCTGTGATTAGACTATGCATAGAACCATCAGTACCCCCCATCGAGCACTTAAGATCATTTAAAATGACAAGCAAAACCTCTGTAGCTACTGCCGGTTTTGGGCAGCGTGTCTTTGTGAATAATGGCGCTGGCAGGGTGGCGGCAGCGCCTTCCTTAGTGATAGGTACGCCCAAGACGCGAGCTCAGATCGACTGACACATGGCGGCTCCCCGCCGCACTGAAAATGCTCCCGTAATTAATGCTTTGTGTCATGTTGTGTTTTATGCGTTACGATGTCTTTCGGAGATATTTCGGAGAAGGCAGTTGGGTTACGCGATTCACAGCCAAATCCATCTTTGTTGAAACGGAGGAGGATTAATCAGACGCTGCTTTGGTCGTAATGAACAAACTCACACCTTTGGTTTCCACCAGGGATTATGCTTCACACCACAGGCTGACTTGCTTCTGGTATTTCCCCCATTGATTGCATTTTCTAGAAGTTACTGTACATTTGTTACGTCGTGTTAAATTGGACCCACATAGTTATGCTAAAAGTTAGTGGTCTTACTGTTAATTGTTTGTGCGAGGGCGTGTCCCACTTCCCAACTCCCAAGTTCATCAAAGTTCTGATCAAAGCCAAAAATCCGACTAACGAAATGTACATTCCCCAGAGACCCATTTTATTTCCACCAAGCTGAATAAGGTTCTGAGGGAGAGTGGTATAGGAAGAGACCATCCTTGTTACACTGCTTCCTTTTCAGTCAGGCGCCAAAGAATAAGTGAGAGAACAAATAATGTGCCCCCATGCGAAAGGTAACAAGCTCTGTGGGTGGGGTTGGATGTCTGGGTAGAGTGCTGGCCCGGTGGGAATGCATCCACACGTCCTAGATTCTGTGCTACTGGGCCTTTGGTTCTGGTTTCTTCCCCCAGTTTGGCCCCTTTACGCAGGTGTCTGGTTTCTTACGGGATTCTGGAGTATACGCCCCCCCCCCCCCCGTTCTGGTTAACGGACGTCCTGATCTTTCCCGCAGTCATGGACAGAGGGACACTGCGCAGATACTTCTCTCCAGGGGGGCCAAGTACCTACCTGACAAGAATGGGATTACGCCTCTTGACCTGTGTGTGCAGGTAAGGACGCTTTTGTGTCTTACAGCAGTGGGTGCAGGGATTGCAGTGGCCGGTTTGGTGGCCCCGTTGATGTTCACGCACGTGGATGGTGAACTGCAAGCGTCAATGCTTGCTTACATAGGTGACTGTGTTTATACACACTGGATGAAACGGATAATCACGTTGTGTCCATTGCCGGCCAGGGGGGGTACGGGGAGACCTCGGAAGTCTTAATCCAGCACCATGGAAGGCTGTTCCAGACCCTTATCCAGATGACACAGAATGATGATCTCAAGGAGAACATGGTAAGCGCTCTCTGTCTGATCTGCTGTTGCCTCCCAGCGTTTCTGTATTTCTGTGTCCCATGATTAAGCAGTGTGCATTTACTCAGGTGGTTACGGTAATAGGTACTTTTAATGCTGGCTACCCATTAGTATGTGTTTTGATTACCATTACATATCAGTTTGTGTTTGTCTTCTATTTGTATGTTAAAATGTATTGGAATCATGATTTTGCATCATTTGTGTTTGCATGGATGTGCATTGGGGTCTTCATTAAACATCTGGGAATCTGTGTGTGACCAGTCTGGGGTGTCCTTTTATGTGTGTTTGTGTGTGTTTGCGTGTCTAGCTGCGGCAGGTCCTGGAGCATATCTCCCAACAGAGCGAGTCGAACTATCAGAAGATCCTCACAAGCCTCGCTGAAGTGGCCACCACCAACGGCCACAAGTTGCTGAGGTAATGAGACGCTGCGGTCCGAAATACGTGAAAAGTTCGGCGAAATAGTCTTTTTTGCCTCATTGCTGTTCTGTTTAAGCACTTAACTTTGTTTATATGTTGCTGATTATTAACCAGAGGCGTCTCTCTTCTGCTGTCTAGTTGGTCCATTCTGGATGCTCTTCCACTATACCAGGGGATTCCCAATCCGGTCCTTAGGGACCCGTAGACGGTCCTTGATTTTGCTCCATCTCATCTCCCTGAGCAAAAATGTGGACTGTCTGGGAGGGAGCTGGGAGGGTGTAAAAATGTGGACCGTCTGCAGCTCCCCGTGAACCGGGTTGGGAAACCCTGCTTTGTACCGATTGTTGAGCACAGACTTTCTCTTGCATCCACATCATCTGCTCCTGGCCTCCTCATTCCCTCTTCAGTTTATCCAGCAACTACGAGGCCCAGATGAAAAGCCTGCTGAGGATCGTTCGGATATTCTGCCACGTGTTTCGGCTGGGCCCGTCCTCTCCGAACAACGGGAATGACATGGGCTACAATGGGAACAAAACGCCCCGAAGCCAGGTGTTGAAGGTCAGGCAAGGCTGGGGCGTTAGCCGGAGGGACGCTGCCCCGGGGAGGGAGATCACAGTCAGTGAGCTTACAAAACATTCCCTGCAGGAAGTAAGTGTCATGCCAGCCACGCAAAACGCTACACGTCCAGCTTCTGCCTTTCTCTGTTTTTGGCAGCTTTCTTTGGCAACGATGGGCACCAAACTGGGGTTACCAATCTCGGCCTTCATCAGAGTCCAAACAAATTATCCATCAACAATTCGCGGGGAGTAATTTTCTCCAATCCTCTTTATTGAATCTTTCAAACAAATAAAGCTGTAATTAGCCTAAAGAAGTCATAATTTGTTTGTATGCAAAAAAATAAAAAATAAAATCATGGACCAGGATTGGACACCCCTAACTTCGCAGGTAAACATCAATTAAATGGCAATTTTCTTGCTGCAGTGAATAATAATCTCCTGCAGAGGGCAGTGGTAGATCATCTTTTAGCTTTTGTCTTTTTTCCCCGCATTCTTTCCCTGTGATGGTCACAGTAATCACAAATCCTGAAATTCTTTAAGGCCCTGTGCTCCCAACGATGCTCTGAAGTTGAAGCCTTGATTGGGCTTTTTTCATCCTGGGTTTAAAGTCCTGATTGTACTTGTGGTCGTGCGGCTTTATGGCGGTTTATTTCGTACGGGGTCGTCGGGCAGTGTGAAGGACATTCTGTGTGCGAACTTATTTGTCAGTCAGGGTGTGAATAGCTGATCCGAAGCGAAGATTGTCGGTTTTATGGTGCTATAACATCAGAGGACAGAACACTATGTAAATGTATGTAAATGTAATGCATCGGTAAAGATACAGACATAAAACGGAGGTGCCCAGTAAATGACCTAAGTTATGTACAAGTAAACAATCTAGGCCAGTGTATCCCTACCTTGTCCTCGTGGACCCACAGATCGGGAGCTAGGAGGGAGCATAAATGTGGACAGGGAACTGGGAGGGAGCTAAAATATGGACAGGGAGCTGGGAGGGAGCAAAAATGTGGACAGGGAGCAAAAACGTGGACCGTCTGTGGGTCCCCGAGGACTTTTTTTGGGAAACGCTGCTCTAGGCGTTTGAAGTATAAGAGGCTGTGAGATGTGAACGGACACTGTGCCTTGCTTTTAGCCGCTGGAGCTTCTTTGGCACTCCCTGGACGAGTGGCTCGTCTTGATCTCCACCGAGCTGGAGAAGAACCGGGCCGACCCGGGTACTGGGGCTGACATCGCCTCGCTCCTGCTCAAGCAGCGCCAGGTGGACTCTGCCGCCGGTGTGAGGGCTAACGGCAACGGCGATGGGCCCACTACCCGCCTGCCTGAAGTTGTCATGGAGACCGCAGCTGGGTCGTGTGCCCACGGCGAGGACGTCATCTCCATGACAGCCAACCGGCTGAGCGCTGTCATCCAGGCCTTCTACATGTGTTGCTCCTGCCAGATGCCCCAAGGGTATGAGCTGCTTGGCTCAGCAGATACACCTTCAGTCATCTCCATATATTCTGGTTTTCATATATGAGCTTTTAACACTCTTATCCAAGAAAGTCACGTCCTACAGTTCAATATTTTACTTTTATTTGAATGTTTTAATTATTCTGGAAAATTCATTTATGATGCTGCTGCTGTTTGTACTGGGTACCGGTTTTTGTTTTCTGCAAGCAGAACCTAACTAACAATGTGGACAGAAGTTTTGGTTGTGTGTTAGTTGGCTGCTTTTGTGGTCAGTAGTGGGAGTTGGGCAGTTGTCCTTGTGGTAGGTGCGTCTAGTGACTGGGGTCTAGGGTGACCCCTTCCTATATGAGACTGTTAGTCAGTCAGGACTTGTCATTGTGCTGTTGGGTGAGGCTATTTCCCTAAAGAGACCCCCCCCAGGTCTTGGAGGAGCCCATGACCTCCATCGATGCACACGCACACACATTTGCAGTCAGACTTGTAAACACTCTGTTAGACACACAAGATCTATCTGTATTTCTGTATTTTTGGGTAACCTTTGAATATTCGAGTTTCTACATTTAAGAACCGTTCTTCCCTCCTATGTATAGTTTAATGCACAAGTGATGTTGGCTTTCCTTTCTCAAATGAAGTGTAGAAACATTACTGTGCTTTTTCTACTACAGAACCTGGACCGTGCCCCCCCCCCCAATACTTTTTCTTTATTATTCTTTAGGCAAAATGTGTGCACAGTGTTTCCGTTTTCTAGTCTTTTTGCTGTGTGCGTGTGTGTAAACATTCTGAGTTCAGCTATAAGGCAGTCTCTGATATAATAGAGGTCCGTGATCCAGCTTCTGTCTGTCAGCTCTGTAGCCCTAAGCTTTTTAATTAAATGTAATTATATCCTTAAACCAGGCCTTAATTAGCATTGAATCGTGTCTCGATTATCGGTGGGGTGAATTTAGATGTCGTTTTCTTTTAGCTCCCTATTAATTAACAGCCAAAACACCCTAATTATTTCTCCCGAAAAGGGTGAAAAACTACATATGCCTTACCTTATCAATTATTCTTTCAGAAAGCGAGTCAGATATTTGTTCAGTCAGTTAAATTAGATTGGAAAAAATGCCACTATGTGTTAGCTTTAAAATTTTGGCTAATCGTAGAGTATTTTTAATAGTAACGGCGACCTACTCGCAGTTTCCTGGTTCTGTGTGACCATGTGGGGGGCTTTTAATTTTTAATTTTTATTTTGTCAGCCATTTTCGACTTCTGCTTTTAGGTCTGTGTGTGGTCAGGGTCTTTTTGCACTGTGTACCTTTGAGAGGAATGTCGCACTCAGCAGTAATGTCAGGGTGTATTACGCATCACATCTCGGTAACGTTACTTTCAATTTTCCAACATCCAAAGCATTATTTATTCAAGTGTTTCACCTGAGTTCAAAGTTTTATAGTGCTGACCTGAAGATTTTGCACTTCCGTTTGTTTCTGTGTATAGATCTTATTTAAAATTAGCCTGCTTTTATTTTCGGGAATTTTATTTCCCACTCCCTCGTTCTCCCAGGATGACGTCCCCTCGTTTCATCGAGTTTGTGTGCAAACACGACGAGGTCCTCAAGTGCTTTGTCACAAGGTCAGCGAGCCGAGCGTAATCTTCACGTGCGATATGGTCCTGCGTTGTAAACCAAGCTAAGTGAGACTCTGCCTTCCTGCTCTCCCTCAGGAACCCCACTATCATCTTCAACCACTTCCACTTTCTGCTGGAATGCCCGGAGCTCATGTCCCGCTTCATGCACATCATCAAAGCCCAGGTACCTGGACGGCCGCGTTTTCTGTGATCTCGAGCATCAGCTACAGACGGTTTGAGCTGCCTGGCCATGGATTTATGCTTTATTAACACGGCATGGAGCCATTTAATATGGCTCCTGAGGACTGAGTGACTCTGCAGGGTCTGTTATAACCTGTACCCTTAGCCAGATATAGCTGGGTATTTCCTACATTGAGGGAGAAAATAGCTACTCTTCATGATGAAATAATGAAGCTAATTCAGCAGTAAAAAAAAGACAGTTCAATAAGAGGTGCTCACACATGACCTGGCAGCACCACCCAGGTCTGTGCGCTTGTGTTCGACTCCAGCCGTTTGAGAGCAAAATTAATTAAAGCGCAGCTCCGAGCTGTGAACCTCGATTACCAGCTCTGCTGCCAGTCTCTGCGTTACACTTGGTGTCGCTCAATGTGCTCGGCCATTTACTCACTATTACTGTATCTGTTCTGCCATTTTCTTGATGGACTTTAATATTTCCCAATGCACTCAGCCTTATTTCAATGTCATTATGCCTGCCCACTCATTCACTTCGCATTACTCAAAGTTCTTGGCTGTTTTTGCAGTATTACTAAGTGTACTCCGCCGTTTACTCAGTGTTACTCCGCCGTTTACTCAGTGTTACTCCACCGTTTACTCAGTGTTACTCCACCGTTTACTCAGTGTTACTCCGCCGTTTACTCAGTGTTACTCCACCGTTTACTCAGTGTTACTCCGCCCTTTACTCTGTTACGCCGCCCTTTACTCTGTTACGCCGCCCTTTACTCTGTTACGCCGCCCTTTACTCTATGTTACGCCGCCCTT
>JAAGVU020000129.1:201670-219759 GCA_011763525.2 Mormyrus iriodes
CCTGCTCCATCCGGCAGCCACCCTGCTCCACCTGGGGACCCCCGCCACCTTGCTCCACCCAGTGGCCACCCGGCTCCACCCCGGGGCCCCCCCCACCTGGCTCCACCGGCTGCCTATCTGCCAGGAAACAAGGCTGAGGAGCTGATTGGATGGTTTCCAAGGGCAACTGCACACCGAGCAGCCTAGATCTGTGTGTGGACGCACGTCAGGGCTGGGGACCTGTCTTTGCTGATGGAACAGGAGAGGTGTGGCTGATCTGTGTGCATGAAGCCTCACGGCATCGCAAGCCCATGGCTTGTGGACCAGCTAGCCCTCCGACAGTGCGGACTCCACATGGGGGAGTTCTGGTGCAGTCCTTTTAAAAAAGCCCCTCTGCTCCTTTTCCATCAGGCAGCCTCCCGGGGTCCATCAGACACAACCCTTCAGGATAGTCTCCGTGTGCCTTAATGTGCTTTAATTAAGCGACCCCTGGCGTGATCTCGGCCCACATGCCAAAGCCTGTCCTTCCCAGTCGCCTCCCTGGTCCCGGTTTAATGCAAACGTGTAACCATGGTAGCGTGACCTGTAACCATGACAGCGTGTTTTGTAACCATGGCATCGTAAACTATAACTCTGGCCTGGTCTGGTGCTAGGAGCTGCTCCTCTCAGGGATGCCCGAGATTGATGTATCGGACTGGAGCCGGAATACGGAATACACCAGTGGCTACGACCTGGAGGAACCCGTCATCCAGGTATGCAGCCCGCGCCCTGTATGCGTGCACCGAGTAGTTAGACACGCTGCTAATGTGGAATGACTGCACGCAGTTCATAACCTGACCGGGATCCACGTGCTGTGTCTTGCTGCTGTTTTGAACGCATTCGATTGCTTTAATGTGCCCCGACATGGTGTTGCTATGATGAGGATCTGGGGCGATGAATCACAGGCTGAACGTTGGACTCTTTGCTGTCCAGTGGTTCTGGGATGTGGTGCAGGGTCTGACCCAGGAGGAGAGAGTCCTGCTGTTGCAGTTCGTCACTGGCAGGTGAGTCACGTTTTTAAAAAAAGAAATTCTTTTATATAACAAAAGTAACCCCCACGCGAAACTAAAAAGCCTTGTTAGCGTGGCAGGACTGGAAGACTGATCAAGACTGGGTGTTACTTTTTGTTATCCTGCAGCTTCCAGGGTTTAGCTGTTGGGCACGACCACTTAACGGGCTTCTCTTATTGGGCGTTACGCTCGGGAGCGGGGGAAAGTGGTGGGGGCCCTCACGGGCCGGTGCAAAGACAGGGAGAGCACGGATACACGTGCGCAGACCTCCTGCTGTGTGTGAGCCGGGCTGCTCTTCAGAATTAAAAAGGCTCACATGTACACTGACCTAGATCAACGTTCCCCAATCGGGTCCTCAAGGAATTCCACGGGCGCTTCACGTTTTTGCTCCCTCCCAGCTCCCAACTGGGAAACTAGACAAGCACACTATATACTCACGTTTGCTCCCCACGTGCTCCTCTTGCCGTCTCTAAATTTCAAGCCTTATAACTTTCGGCGCTTGTCATAGTCTTGTAAGCTGCCGTATAACAGGCAGCGATTCAGCTCAGGACAGGAAATGTCACTCTCGCGGCTGGGCTGACTGGACACCTTTTAACGAGATAGCATCAGTCTGCCGCTCCGGCAACATTCCCGCCTCTCGGACTGGTCCCGCTCTCCGTGAATCGCTTCTTTCGTTTATCTCCGTCCCCACAGCTCGCGAGTCCCCCACGGTGGATTCGCCTACCTGATGGGAGGGAGTGGCTTACAGAAGTTCACCATCGCCGCCGTGCCCTATACCTCCAACCTGCTGCCAACATCCAGCACCTGGTGAGAAAGTGATGGCTTTTTCCACGAGCTCTTCGCTCGCGTGAGGACCTGCTGCACGTCTCTCACTCGTAGGCACGCTTGTTTACCTGTTGTGCTGTGCCCAATACATCGATTCTCCCGTTAATGAAATGTAACGCCAGCCCAAAGAAACTCAGAAAATATGAAAGCTTGTAGCCAGAATAAGTTTTGACACTTTTTTAATAGTTTGTCAGCTTATTTTAAAAACTGAGGTATTTCCCCTTCTGGGGACATTCATCATGAAATCTGTTTCTGGAATAGAAACATGTTTTGGGCATTTCCCCCAGATTTGTCTCCCATAACGCTAGGAAAATGTACACGAATGCCTGCCGATGCTGAAATGAAATGTGAGGTGATCGCCAGCAGGGGGCAGTACAGTTTTACCTCTGCAGTATATGTCTGATCCCTGATGAAGGTCAGGCAGTGAAGGATTCTGTTGTTGGGTCAGAGGTAGATTTATATTAAGTGTCGGGTATCAATCAACTCTATACATTCTAATGTAATGTAAAGGTCTTAATGACCACTATTGACTTGCACTGTCTGAGCCATACTGGCACACACTCGCTGCTTAACTAACCTGTATGAGGCAGAGCTGACCTCGCTGGCTGACTCTCATTGACTCACCCTTACTGTCCCAACTGACCTCCCCAGCATCAACATGCTGAAGCTCCCAGAGTACCCCAGCCAGGAAGTGCTCCGAGACCGGCTGCTCGTCGCACTACACTGTGGGAGTTACGGGTACACCATGGCGTAATGTGGCGTGAGGTCGCCTCTGTGCGTATGCCGGTCCTGTGACCTTTCAGCCATTATGAAAAGCATGAGTCTGTGCGGGTGGGTGAGCATGTGTGCGGGTGGGTGAGCATGTGTGCGGGCGTGATCCTGTTTCCCCAACTGCAGCTCCACTCCTATTTCGCTTTTTCCAGTATAAGTCAGATCAGCATAATTACACAGTATGGCTGCATATCAAAGGCACAGAAGCACCTTTATCAATGCTTTGCTTTGTGTTCCTTTGAGAGGTATCTCATTCAGGATGGGACCCCCCCCCATTATCCTCTGCTGTATGTCACCCCCGCCCCCTGCTTCGGTTACATGGAGGTGAGACTCGGCACCCATGAGGAGGAACCTCTGTACGTACGTATGTGTGTGTGTGTGTGTGTGTGTGTGTGTGTGTGTGTGTATTAAGACTTTTCCCCTTTGCCACCTCCATTACCTGATCGGCACATGAGCACAGAGCTGGTTTCCTATTGTTTTCTGGCTGTCAAGTCTAGTTTCACGTTCCCCCCCCCCGGGGGCATTTAATGAAGCCCAGACTTATCCTGTATGGACTCTCTTCTGATTAAATAAGAGTCACGACCGACAGGCTATGCTTCTTTAGTTTTCGTTCTCTGTGATGTCAACTGCTGTCTTTTGCTGGAATCCACGGTGTCCTCATAATTGTAGGTTGCGCTTGGATCTCCATCTTCATTAATGTGCAATCCTGATAATTAGTTTTCGGGTAAACTTGGCATTACAGCAATATGTAATATGATTTATTATTATTTTTTTTGTATTTCGTGCCAAACAATGAACTACATTTTAAGCGCCACAGTAAATTCTTCCATAAGAATTCTGATAGAATGCTTAATGTTTTGCAAAAAGGGACATCACGTCATACCTGATGTGTGTTTAAATGCTTTCTCCAGTTAAGTTTTTGTGATCATGTATGTTGACATGAAATATAATGTATCATCACTGTTCTGGGTGTACATTTGATTGCATTTGTATACGGAAGTTAGCATTGTATTACATTTTTAGGATTTTTTTTCTCCTGCAGATAGATATGAAAGTACATTAAAAAATGTATTTTAACATAAATGCCATCTTTGTTTCTGTTTTATTCACGTCCAGTTTATTCACAACCTTTATTCCTTTTTTGTAACATGTCCCCAAGGCGACTCCTTAGTGTATGGCATTCCACCAAAATGTGTGTGTGACGTGTGTAGTACGTTTGTCTGGGTCTGGCTCGCTGGACCTCTGACGGGGGGGGCCACACAACAGCCATACGGGCCCTCAGCGGGGGCCATCTGGGGCCCCGGCTCCGAGCAGCAGGCCCCCTCACACTAAACGGAGCCAGACGGCCTGGACCCAGGTCCACGGCGGACGGGGCATAACCTGCGCATTGGGATGCCGACGCCGGGCCCTGGGAAGCCCACAGATGGGACATATGTCACACCCTGGCAGGAAGCGGCAGGGATTGTGTGACAAGTGGTGTAAATGAAGCAGTTGGGGACAATTGGATGCTTTTTTTCTGCTTCATGTATTAGTTGGGTTATTGGGGGTCATTTCTGTTAATGTTGTCGTGGTCAATGTTCCTCAACCTGCTCCTTGGGGAGCACCAGACGGTCCATGTTTTTGCTCCCTACCAGCTTAGAGTAGGACTGTCTGGCAAGGAGCTAGGAGGGAGCAAAACGGTGCACTGGCTGGGGGTCCCTGACGATCGGGTTGAGGAACACTGTCTTAGTTTAACAAATTTGCGTAGTCGCAAATTCGTCGTCGTCGCAAACATCTGAGTGCTGCATCATCAGCTTCTAGCAAAGGCTGGTTAGATTGAATGAACTCATTTAAATGGGGAACATCAAGGGGATGAAGGGGTGGGAGAGGAATTACTTACAGAGTGCCGTTTACTAGTTTAATCCTCTGGAAAGTTGACCGGGTAAGAAACCCGCCGAGTGGGAGTTTGTCTGCTAGCAGAGCAGCTCTGTTCTTGCACGGCTCCATGAACGGCGCTTCCTTTTCCAGGAGGGATCTCTCTCTACAAGCCTCTGCTTTCCTCTGTTTCAATTCCTCCTTCAAAGACTTTGCATTTGCGTAAGTGAAATTCAGGCCCGGCTAGCTGGGAGGTATGCGAATAGCGCAGCACAGCCAAGGCCCATCTGAAGGTGCGGCTCTTTATAATTACTGAGTTGCAGCCTGCAGAGCAACCTGGTATTACGTCAACAGTGGCACCGCATTTGTGTGTAAGTAATACTGCTAGCGAGAGGGGCACGGCAGGAGACTGTGGGAATGACCTTTAATGCTCTTTAAATGACAACTTGGAAGCCTGGACAGTTCCCGCCTGCTTCCGTTTCGCTCTTCCCCGGGCCTGCCGGTCGGATCGGCGGCTCTTCGGAAGTACGTGCAGGCGGCATCCTCCGCACGCTCATCCGCGTCATGCTCTGTGTTCGGTGTGAAAATGAGAAACCGCTCGCACGACAGTGAGTGATTTTGCCGTTGTCTGTCGCAGTTGGAGCCAGTTATTTTCTTGCCGCCTTTTGGAGATGAAATATAGCACCTTCAACTCAGATGTTCTTCCGCACCTTTAAAGAACCGTGCGCCGTATGAGACTTGTCGAGTGTGCGGTTTACTTTGGCCTCTCGGTCAGACGCAGGCCAGATGCCCAAGTTGCTTGAATCAAGCTCAGCTGGCAAAATACTGAAAAACGCCACGAAATGAAGACAAATGTCCTCCACCGAGGATGTTCCCGGCTGACTGAGCAAGGCCGGCGGACGGCCTCGCCGAGTGCCGTTTGAGTAGCTGTTCCAAGCTGCTGATTGGCTGGCTAATTTAGCACCGTGAGGTTGCTGGGCTGCACATTGGCTGTCCCCTTTCGAAAGTAATTCCCTTTTGGGACGCTGGGATGGATCGGCAATGAGATCATTTTGACAGTTTTGACTTAGCTGCCTGAACAATATGTCCTCATCGCGGTGGATTGGCTTAAAGGGCGTATCCAGCACTTACAGATGTGCAGTCATCCTGAACCGGAATGAACAGCGCACCCATCTCTGCCCAAAGAGTTAGTATACGCACAGAGGGCCCCCTCGCTGCTCATGTGCAAAAAACACACAGACACACAGACACACACACACAGACACACACACACACACCAAAGCTGTTTACTTTCCTGCAACAGCTGCTTCTGACATCAGAAACGTGGAAGGTGGGTTACTGGCCTAGTGATCAGGAAACTGGCTGTTTTCCTGTCTGAAAAATGGTGCCCCTCCTCTGGCTCATCTTCACAGTGGCAGAGCAGAGGCTTGCAGGCTGAGGCTGAGTGATCAGCAGAGATTCCTGCCATCAGGCTTTCCATTCTGGGCTCCCAGCACAGGCTCCTGCTGCCCTGCCTGGCCTGTGGTGCTCTAAACCAACAGGATCACGGCGTTTCACGGGTATTTGGTTGACTTCTACATGCCTTCGAATGACCTGGACACCTTTCCTAATTTACATTACTTATTCATTTTAAGAGAGTGACACAAGGGAAAATTACGTAGTTCATTATGCAAGAAGGGCAGCATATTCAGCGATGCCGTTCCGTGCCCCGGAGCAGACGGACACAGTTCAACAGTGGAATCGTAGAAACAAACGGGTACAAAGGATGAATAAAGCTAAATTAGAAAGAATCTGACTAATTTCAGGTAAATAGTCATTAGTATAAAAAATTTGATGGTTACATCATGCGCTAAGGTATGTATGTACCATACTTACCATTTACAGCAGTGTTTTTTCCCCCTAATTGCATTGTTTGTGAGAGCGCTTAGCCAACATTCCAATGAGTGGGAACTGTGGTTATTGGTATCTGAACAGCCCACTCCATTCTGCTGTCCTCGTCCTAATTACTGCTGCTGCAAGCATAAGTCTCCAGGAGGATAATAAATTGTTATTAAAACTCACCTTGCCTCGGTGGGCTGTTTATTGAATTATAGGTGAAAGTCAAGGGGGCGCTGTGGGCTTATTATGCATGCTTAGTGAACGTTCTGGGCTCCAGCCAGCCACGGAGTCAGCAAAACTCTGGAAAATATGGCCTCCCATTGGCCGAGCGCCCTGCTCACGCCGCCTCCCATTGGCCGAGCTCCCTGCTCACGCCGCCTCCCATTGGCCGAGCTCCCTGCTCACCCATACTCCTATTGGGTTCCTCAGGCCCAGTGCCCACCTGCTTCTGGCCATGCTGAGCCTGTGAGTGGGAGGCCAGTTGGGAATGGCTCCTCTCTGGGGGCAGTGAAGAGCACTGCTGCTCCCAAGCAGGTTTTTATCTAGCTTTTCCACTCTGTGATAAATTAAGTGCTGTATTTAGCCTATACCACACTGCTGTGAAACTGCTGTAAAATGGTGGATTTAGGACTGAGGATGAATCCACTTAGCTTCCCTTCATGCTCATCGTGTGCTTAATGCATGTGCAGTTTTGCTGTTTACTATGTAATGTTTTCCCTTAGTGTCTGCAAGGTAAATACTGGCTCTTATGTGACTTCTAACGAACACTGTGTAATTCAACAGTAAGATAATTTAGCATTGTTAATAAGTGATTATATCAGGAATAAAACCTTTACTGTGCTAACTGTATGGCTCTCGAAGGAAAACTGTGCTTAGAATGTATTTGTGGTCTTTGTGTTTCAAACCCCTTGATGTATAAGCCAAGCTAATAAAGGAATTTTAATAAGGACACTGAGAAGAGGGCCATGTAATCCTTTTGACTGTGAGTTATTAAGCAACCCCTTCCAAAAAATACCATCTGGACTCAGAACCAAATAACCCAAGAGTACCACTCCTGCTGTCTTTTTTAATAACTCCAATTTAGTGTAAACCCATCCCACACGAAAAAGCAATATATATGCTCCATATAATTTAACACATAAATTCTGAAATAAGGGTCATACATTTCATGCACCAGAAAATGTGTCTTCCGTGATGTAAACCTGTTTCCTGTACATAAAATAGACTGTCAAAATTTGCAATTTTTAAATGTTTCATTTGAAGATCATGCGCATGGTAGTTTTGGCGTACTCCTTCTACGTGAGTTCGTTGTGGAGATGTGCTCTAACCTTGAGCAACTCAGTCTAACCTGGACTCACCTACATCCCCTAAAGGCTGATGCAATCTGCACATGGGCTGAATGTGACGACTTCACTTTGAAGTGGCCATAGATTGAGTCACACCATGAAATTAAGTATTAATATGTATTTTTATAAATATTACACTCAGTCTGTCGAGGACATTTTAGCTGTTCTTTAGCTCTTGTTTGGCACTGTAGGGTGCCTCCAGGAACGTTAAGAGAGTGCCGACATATCATCAGGAAGGTCATTTGGAAAAGAAAAGGCTCACAGTTCACAAAGTTCCAGAAAGCTTTCAGGCCCGTAGGAGTCTGGTGTGGCCGTTAAGTGGCACATTTCACTCCACACAGGATTAGACCTGAACTTCAGTGAACAGTGGCTGCGAGCTGGACAGGGCACCTTCACGCAAGCTTTCTGCGGTGATGGATCGTAGAGGGTGACTTAATCAAGTGCTGTTAGTCGCTGCTTTCTTTCATAAAATAAGTGATGGTTGACAATCTAGGGTGAGCCCCACCCAGTTTTGAAGCTCCATCTATTGACATTTCACCATTCTGTTTGGCTGAGTATGACACACTCGTGGGAGTTTTACTTACACAAAAATGTTCTGAGGGCAGAACGAAGAATAATTGGTTCAGAGAAATAACCAATCAGATTGTAAATGAGGTTGACCCAAGCAACTAGAGTAGGCTGGACCAAGACATCGGATTGGTTAGCCTCCTGTAGTTGCTTGGACCCACCTCCCTAGTTCGATTGGTTATCTTTGACCCAATCATTTTTTCCGTTCTGCCTTCAAAACATTTTTGTGCAATTAAAACTCCCATACGCGTATGTCATCGGAGTGAATTTTGGACCTTTATATAAAATCTACTGCAAATGTCAGTTTTTGAGGTTTTTTTTTACGAGCTGTTGTCAATAATGCTGAAATGTGTGTTTTTAAATATTCAAAGAGCAAAGTGCTTGCTTTCTCCCTTGGCTGACATCTTGAGTGGCTGAGTCATTTGTCACCATGGGCGTACGATGGGGCCCCTCACTTCTGAGGAACGCGGCATTAATTTTGGGATGAGCAGATTGTTGTGTTTCGACATGCTGCTCAGGTTAGACTGTTTGTTCTGCTGTACACATCCATGTTACATCCTGGGCTAAACTTTTGCTCCAATTACTATGCTTTCAAGAGGTGCAGGGGGAAAAATTAGATGCATAATTACTTCAAACAAATGTGCACTCATAGTACCAATGTTGACATTAAAACATTCTGTTTCAGGCCCCCGGGGAGGGACACATGTAAGTGGGACGGGGATGCTGCCTCTATGACACGGGCGGCCCATCTGTGTCCTCCTGCCTCTCGTGGGGGCTCTCTCTGATCGTAAAGCCTTCTACCTCCCCTTCTCTGTTCCTCCCCTCTCTTCCCTCAGTCACACAAAGATCGGCAGACTCCACAGCCCTATTCATACCCTCGATTAGCCTTGTGGAATCATGATGACCGTTGCGTCCATCTTTGTTAAAGATCATTGGCTGTCACCTCATTTTGCTTCAGGATAAAAGGTTGCAAAACAAGAACACCTCACGATGGCATGACTAAACGTGAACCGGGATCTGAATGGCTTGGTTATTTTCCAGTCAGCCTTGAACCTACACGTCTCCTTGGTGATTCCTTTCTCATTTGCTGGTTGCTTTTTTCATAAGACGGTGAGGTATGACTGACAGCGTACTAACTCTGTCCACATCCCTAGAAGGTGAAGTATTAATTCCCATGTTTAATTCACTAGTTGAAGCCTATATTCTGCAAGCTTCATCTGGCGCTAGGGACACCGCCCACCCCATAACTCGGCTCTCTCCATGGTACAGCACCTATAGCATGTGTAGTAACCCCCCTGTCTTGGGTTGAGGGTAGTGTACATTCATGAAAAAGCGATTAGCTGTGTGTACCAGGGTCCTCATTAGACCCCCAAAGAGGCTGACAGGCACAGAGCCAGCAATGTGCTACCAGGCTTGGTCCTTCAGGATTGTGGCCATTACACAGTTTTCACAGTACATTCTCCAAATCATTACCATGCAGTTCTAGGGGACGTTGTGTCTTGGGCCTCACTGCAGTCTTCTGCAGTATGCTGACACCTTAGCTGTTATTCAATGCTAGCATCAAATACCAACTGTTTATCTGTAACTGCCAATGCACGGGCCTTTATTACAATTATATCTGTGTTTTGTAGGGTAAGCTTTCTAGTAATACTAACTATTTTGCTCGAGGCTGAAACCTGAACTTGAGCATTATGCTAATGACGGAAGAGAACATTCCAGTGGTTCGTGGTACTCAAGATAACCTTCTGGGAGAAAAGTTCCTGTCCGGACGGTGGGGCCCAGGCAACAATCCCCGACTCTCAGCCTGGGAGTAGCCAGTGCTAAGAGCAGTTCTCCAGGCAGCCAATCTGACAAGTGCTCACTTGCCAAGCTGAGGCTCCATGAAGGCTAGATAGACCCATAAGAGATCACTCTAGGGGGAGTGAAGGACAGGCATTAGGCCCTTGTGCTCACACTGTCAAGCCCTGGGGGGGGGGGGGAATGTTCAACCTCCAGAGAGAAGGTGGTGGTGTTTGGGTCATGGTTTGCTATTTCCAGAGCCTCCTGAAGGTGCTCAGCATTAACACACCAGCAAAATAAAATGAGAACAACCAGGGGGATGTAACATGCAATATGACGAAGAATCACTCCAGCAAGGGGACTTGGCATGCAGGCTGGCCACCCCCACAACGAGACACTTCCCACCCCAAGGCCCATTATGCGCAATTAGATTGCAATACACACATTAGCCGTCCGCAAAGTGGATGCCAGAGGGCTTCGCCTGCTGCTGACGTGCCTGCGCTCTGTGGTGCGGGGCTTTTCAGCACTCCAGGTGCATTCCATTCTCTCATGTTTCTCTCCCCCACCTCCCCACCCCACCCCACCCCACTTCACTTCCACAAGTAAAGCGCAAGAAATCTCCAAAGCCTTTTTCCCAGCAACCTTTCTGATTCTCTGACCCTTGCTGGAGGGGTGCTGGCTTCAGAGAGCATTCATTAAGACCGCCATTGGTCACCCACCGAGGCAGTGATGGTCAGCAGATGATTGAGTCAGCGGGCGGAATGACGGCAGACTGAGGGCTTCTACGATAGAATGTCCCAACGTTCTAAATTCAAACCCAGATGGATTCTACCCTCACATTTCATTTTGCCTCAGTCTCAAATAACCACTTTAAGAGAGAATGAAAAGTCCGAGATCAAAAATCGGGGCCCCCGATTCTCTGTGGATGGACAGAAATATACAGAAGCTGTGCTGCTGGTATTGTCTGGGGCACCAGTAACAGAAAGCTGCTTCAGAAAGATTAAACATACACTGTGTAAAAAGTTTATTTGTAAGTGACATTTTGCAATTGCTTATAAATATTTTTAAAACCTCATTACCCTTATTGACTCGGTTGTCCTGCACAGCTTGTATATGGCTAACATCTGTTCTGATCATTGACCAATTCTTTGAAAAAATGTGTTAAAAAATTCCGAGCACTGACTGACAGCTCCACTGTGGGGCATCACGGCTCTCTCCTGCACCACCAGGGAGTGTTCAGCCCCTTGTGATCTTTGCTGCGTGACTCCTCCACAAACCCAGAGGGGCCCTTAGGACTCGCTAGCCAGTGCGGCTGGTTTTACCAAGAAACCGCTTCAAATTAGTAGACAAGGCATGTGGTTCATCAGCATATGCTCTGGGTCAATTTTAAGCAGTTTTCCAAGACAAAATGAATATAAAGCTTAGGTGGTGACCCTCACTCTCACATGCATCTCTTCTGCTGGATAGCAAAAGATCTGTACCTTCAGCTTTCCCGCCCATTGGGTGTGCGTGGCACATAGTGCGCTGGGAGATACTTGCACTTTGGCTTCAGGAAAACCTAAGAAGATTGCCGAAAGAAATAAACGCGTGACCTTACGTTTATTTCCCGTTGATCTCGGAGAAGTAGTGCAGTTGGCGCGCCTCATGCCTCCAATCTCCGCCGGCCACTGCCGCCTCCAAAGCCTCAGTGTAACCCAGCCTCTCCTCCGACAGGCTCCCCCGACGGCCAATGAGGAATGAATTAGCATATAAAAGCAGCTAACTGCGCTGAAGTGATCCGTGGCAGATAGCGGACCTGCCTGTCGACACGAGGTTCTGCAGTGTTTCACTGGGGGAAAGTGCGTACATGGAGGCAACTACGAAAGATACATATTGTTAGAAATAGTGCTAATAGGTCCATTTTTTTGTGAATGGAGCCTGCAACGGGCCTTGTAGCTTGCCTTAGCCTGAGGTTGCCCTTGGTTCTTGTACTGAAACTTCGCTGCTGCTCTGCACTAAGGTGTAGGGACAAGTCTGGCTCTGAATGCTGATGCTAAGAGCCCATCTGAACTCGGGCGGCCCTATTCTGCTGCGTTCTGCACTAAAAGTACTTGCAATGCCTCACATGAGTGCAAGAGCTAGGTGTGTGCATCCTCTGCCTCTTTCGTCACGGTTTGTACAATGAAAACTACTTTTAAGCTACTGAGCCCAGGAACATTGCTTTTTAGAAGCTTTGTAAATTACTTTCTGCTTGCACAGCAAACAATTTTCGATCAATTTTAAATCATATGCTTATTCCTTTAACTTATGGCTATAATTTGAACTGGATGCCTTGGGGTCGTCATATCTGTGATTGAGTTTTATTGCTTTACTGGGGCGTCCCTATATTTTGTGTAAGGAAAATATATAAAATGAAAGTTGTTTATAGATATGTGTGTGTATGCCTAACCCTAACCCTAACCCTAACCCTATCATGTACCTTGAATAAGAACCAGTAAAAAAAAAAAAATACATTTATAGTAAACATAGTAAACGTATTTTTAATCTTTTTCTCTCCATATAGCTGCCTTGTTCTATAACGCAGCATAAACACTTTTGTATGATGGCATGTTGTATGATGAGCGTTTGAACATGGTGATGAAAACAGTGATTTAAATCTAACCATGTCCATAAATACCAAGGCAGCAGCCAGCCTGCAGCATGTGTGAGGAGAGGAATATTGCTGTAGCCAGGTGCCGAGTGGGAGGGGCAATGTCTAGTAGCAGGCACAATGTGGGAGGGGCTTATAGCGAGGGGCCTGTTATCATCTGGTGCCCCAACCCTAACCCTCGTTATAAACCCCTCCTACTCGACATTGCCCTTCCCACTCAACACTCGGCTCCTGGCTGCAGCGATATATACTTGTCTGTGAGCAATGTCTCATTAAGGCCATATTAATTATTACGAACTAACTTGTGGCTATACACCATATTCATAACGCTTTTGCAACTGACCATAGGGATCTGAACAGTGCATGGTTCTGATCCATAGAGAAGGTTTAGTTTGACCTGGTGAGCATAAATAGATTTTTAGTTTGCAGCGGGGAACTAAATTAAATCAGACATTAATATAAATCTGGTTTTGTTTTTGAATCTGAGGTGGCTACATAATACTCAAAAGTGAGCTTTAGGTCTGTTGTAAAAATACTGTTAACAATAAACAGAATTATAACTCAGCACCGTGTGTTCCTTCTTTTCCCTCTCAGCTTGACTTTTTCCAGCCTTTTATCCAGCGCAAGAGAAGGAGAGATGTGAATCAGACAGCAGCAGCATGACCATTTACTCAGGGAGGTGATTATGTGGTAAACAGCTCCTTTGTTATCTTGGAGAGGCAGTCAGTGGAAAACAGCAGTGTGGTTATCTAGGCACTGCAGTCTGCTGGAAAGAAATAATTGGATAATTAATTAAGAGATGGACAGGTCAAACGGATTTCCTCATGCACTTCTAGGCAGCCTTCAAAGTCACGAGGACGTTTGATTGATGGGTGCCATAACTGTGTTCCTGGACCAGAGACATCATTTATCGTTCCAGAGATAGGAAGACGTTAGCAACAGGAATAATTCTTTGGCTGACTGCTTGTCGGATATTGCTGAATATCGGGAACCTTTCGGAAGAGGACCAAACAATCAATCACCTTTTTGTAAAACATCTTCAGAATCTCGTTAATGGTATAATTACAGCTTTTGCATGTTTTGCCTCATGTCAAGCATCTTTCTTTCCATCCTTTGTCTTTCAAACGACAGGAAGACTCTCAGTCAGAAATAGACTTAACCATCCGGGGCCTCCTCTGTGCTGATAAGTAGGTACCATTACCAGATAATTATTATCAAATAGCACCCTGGTGATAGTATTTCGCTGATTGCACTCATTTATACTGACTATTGGTTGTTATTTAACTGACAACTTCTTTGGAAAAAGAGCCGGTTTTCATATTGTGGGATAACTGACCTAACCAGGAGTGGCGTTTCAGGCTGAGGGTTCTTGTTATTTTAGGTGGCCGCCTTCCTTTAACCTAATATTCACCCTGTTTATAAAAACAGCAGAAATGAGACTGTGGAGACCAAAGTGGGCGGGGTTTCCTACACACTGTCAATCACCATTTAAGCCAATGGGAAAGGTGTTGGTGACAATTCCAGCCACCACAGCAAATTTTCTTGTTCTCTCCTTGGCTCACACATCCAAAGGGGCATGCAAATAGGCGAACGTGTGCCTTTAAATTACCTGTAGTATTAAAATGTATACCCTGCAATAGCCTGACCTCCCATGCTGGGCAGGGGTACCCCCGAATACAGATACATTATTCGGAAAGGCACAGATAATATGTTGTAAACAGATATTTTTTTCTTAACGAAGTTCCTTGTTATTATTTGAAAAAAAGTGAGCTCCATGTCTGACATGTTTGCAGTTCTTCACATCGATCCACGTCACTGTGGATGGCCGTAAGATATACATGCCCGTTCTGTCTGAAACTTGGGACTTCGATTTCACTAACTAGTCATTTAATTTACTACAAATTATTTAAATGACAACAATACAAGGTAAAACGTTTTTACTCTTTTCAGTATTTCGACTTTTTTTAATGGAATAAATTAACACAAACAGCTAAAAATGACGAGTCATATACAAGGTTAGGGGTTTAGCTTTTTTTAGGGGTTTGAAAGAAATTTGTACATGACACTGACACCTGCCTCCCCCCCCCCCCCGAGTTTCCCTGAGTGATCGCTGGCCTGGAAAGGTCAGCTTTCAGCCCGCTGCCTGTTGTGCGCTGGCTTGGTGGGTTGACTTCAGAATACAGTGATTTCTTTTAATTACTGTAGTACAGTAGTAATTTGTGTTTCCCTAGTGAACTGCAGTAGTATTAACATCAACAAACGGGAATCACTGGAATTTTAGATTATTCCCTTCCACTGAAGGATATGTTTCTATAGGCCCTGTAACTTAACTGTAAATATTTTCTACTTCCATTGCAAAACTGAATTTTTTGATTTATAAAAGTTATTTTCAGGTTCTGATTGTTCACTGTCCTCCAGTTAAGGTTTAGTTAAGGCACAACATTTGCATTGCCAATAAATATTAGCTTAGAACATACAATTTTAACGGGATTTCTGGTATAAACTAAACCCACTTCAAGCTTTCATTCGAATATAGATTCAGAGATTCAGAGATAGATAATGACCTCGCTTTGCGTCTCTGGTGCTGAGAGTCGCCTGCCTAGTGCCCAGTGCATTCTGGGGTAGGATTAAGGTTACAGAAAAAAAATGGATAAAGTCTATCCTTTTAAGGATGTTACCGATATGTACAATCCAAAGGCTGTTGGTACAGCTAACAGAATTGGCCCCACTGTAGTACATATGAACATGGTAATTAAGCTGAATTACTCCGTAAGTCACCTTGGATGCAAGCAATGACTGAGCAGGTAAATTTAAAATCTACGCAGAAAGTTTTACTTAAGACATGTTACAGATTCAGGCATTTAAGATACTGGAAAGTTTTGACTACCGGACTGCTGTATATGGGATATCAGCTTGTCAGTTCTCTGGCCTTCTGTGTGCTCGTTGAAAGAATGCTCACTTGACAAAAAATGACAAAAGAAAGAGAATTTTAGTTTCATTCTCCTCTCCAAGATCACAGTGACCCTGTACTGGCTAAGTGGCTGAGGATAATAGATGAATAAATATATAACACTTGAAATACAGCATCTCAGTTTAATGGAATATTCAATTTGAACTACATATGAAAAACTCAGTTTTCAAAATCATTTTCTTTAATGTTTAACAAAAATCATGCATTAGGGTTTTAGGCTGCTGTAGGGTTTTTATGTTTTATAAACATAAAATTATAAATTATTAATTAGGTTGAAACACAAAAATATGCTCATTATACAACGTTTAATGTTTCACAGTGCTAGTATATTTTAGGCTTAAGTAACCATGCCTGAAAGTAATTACATGTGTCCGCACCTCAAGAAGGATATGCAATGATAATATTTTTACCACTTAGGATAAAGGGTTGTAAGGTAAGATGGACAGGTGGATGGATAGATGCAGGCCTGCTCTCTGGGCAGGGGTTGCACATCATAGGGGCCTGCATGCATAGGTACTATTTTATTCTTAAGCGAATACAAAATACTAGACAGCTAGTTTTTAAACCAGCATAATAAAAGTTTAGTGAAAGTTTTGTGATGTTGAAATTACAGTGAATTACGGAAATTATCCTCTTTAGTGCGAGATCACACTCCCATGTAAAGAGTATACTTGTCATTTTAATGATATTAATAATACTCTTTGTGTAAAAAACAGTATGGGCAGGACAGTCACGAGAAGCAAGTGACACGGGGATAGGAGGACAGGGGTTTGGATTTGGGGAGGCGTGGCCACAGAATCACCAGACAGACTATCGGTGTCTGGCCAGGATTACTCTGGGAGCACAATGGGAGAGGCAGTGAAGTAGCAGAATATGAACAGCCCTCCCTCCTGAGATGACCCCCCCCCATGCCATCTTAAAGTTTGCAAGGTGACTATTTTCTTTGAGTTTGATACAGGAATGACGGCGTGCCCACGACTAAAGACGAATTATACAATTACTCTGCGCTGAATGTCAAGGGCATCAAGTAGTGCGATTTAGCTATACATGGAGCGGAAACCAGGCTGCCCTTTTCACGAAAGAACATCTAGCAAATTCGTTGTGGACTCTTTCCTTGGTCAGATAACAAAGATACGTGCGAGGGTCTCGGCGAGGATGATAAGGTCCTTTTCTTTACAGTGGCACGATGAAATTAATTAGGCACTGCAGTGAAGAGCGGAGAGCTACTGGATGCTGTAGGTGTCTGTCCTTGAATAAGAATAATACAGAACAGGGAAAGACTGAACAACCAAGGACTTTGAAGCCAAAGAATGCAGCGTTCAGTACATATTATCGATCAAATGAGTGGCCTTCTAAAGGTGTGAATATGAAATATGAGTGCCACACAGCCATGGGCCCCTGAGGGCCACAGGGACCTGTTCCACGTAAACCATTTAGACTTTATTTGCTTTGAATCTGGTTACTGCAAAAATGTGGCCGAGATTAAAGTCATCTGCAACCTGTTATACAGGGCAAAGCAGAATGGGTCAGAACTTATTGGTGGATGGGGTATGGGTGACTCAGGATGGGCTGTGAATAGGAATGAATAAAGCCGTGCATTCTGAAAGCCTAACAACAGAACGCACAGGTATTTTGGGGCATGTTCCGGTTCCGACATAAAAGCAGAGGCCCCACTCTCAGAACGGCAGCAAATTTGTGGGATGGCGAAAGATAAACAGTAATTTCATGATTAGCACTCACTGATTGGGTGTTGGCTTTGCCCCCCCCCCCCCATGTTTGTATTCATATCTTTATGGGGACCGTCCATTCATTTCTATGGGCATAACCATACAACCTTAACCCCTACCCAGCCCTAACCTTAACCATAAGTAACCAAACAAAATACAAAACTTTTGGCATTTATATTTTTTTGATCGCAGTCACAGATTTTTATAAAATTTAGTTTCCCCTTGTGGGGACTGAAAAAAAAAAGGTCCCCATAACATCAAAATAACGGGTCTGTATCACATTGTGGGGACATTTAATCCATACAATGTAATATATACATAACACACACACACACACACACACACACATTACCAAGCCACATGAAATTATGAATTCGAGTGCATCTCTCACAGTGAATAATAGTGATACATTTTATTCGTGTAGCGCTTTTCAGGCTCTCAAAGACGCTTACAAAGAATAAAGTAAACGGAAAACAAAACAAGGAAGCACATTATGGATAAGGAATGTCGTAGGCTTGAGCAAACAAAAAGGTTTTTAACTTGTGTTTGAAATCTGAGACAGAGACCGATAGACGAATGTCACTGGGGAGGGAGTTCCAAAGTTTGGGGAGCTAAACGGGAGAAAGCGCGGTCACCATAACCACGGGGTTTGGATGGGGGGATGAGGAGAGAGACAGAAGAGGAGGATCTAAGACTGTGGGGAGGCTGGTAAGG